>BQNB010161430.1:0-14682 GCA_026074375.1 Tanacetum coccineum
GTCATCCCCCGCGTATGCTTTGAATTAAATATTGTAAATTCATAAACCCCATCAGGAAAAGTGTATTGGAATAATGAAAGAAATACAGAGTAAAAGGATATCGAGAGTATAGAGTATAGGAAACAATGAGACGCAATAATGTTGCATGTTTATAAGTATATTACATGTATATGCTATAAGCTTTTCTTGGCTAATGCCAAATCTTGTGTTTCTGCACCATATGTTATGTAGCAACTGTGTGCGTTGTCGTTGTGATATTTACCATAACTAGTCATATTGACAGGGCAGTAAAATGGATGGATCCGACAGCAAGTCAAACGTTAGTTAAGAGTCAGACATTGCCTGGTCAATTTCCAGCAACAACATAATCATTGTTTGCATGATTTATTGTCACAATTCCAAACATAAAGGGAATGACAAGTATTCCATTTCCTCACCACTTCAACTACTATTATAACTTTCTAGTTTAAAAGTCTTAAATGTCAATGTACATTAATAAACATAGAAATGTTATAAAATAAATGATAATATAATATTGTTATTCATATTAATCTTTTAATAATAAAATGACTATCCGCGTATATGCCGGACAGGCCAACAGTCCGAATGGGTCACACAAAGCCCAAGCAAACCACTCAAGCCCAATCAAATCACAAAGTATACGCGGGAGATGACACAATACCTCATTGGTCTATGAGATGCAACAGCTTGTTGTAAAGCAACATCAACTCTACATCCTTTTAAATGAATCGAGTCATATATCTGACAGATAAACTTTGAGAGGCCCTCTTCGTCATCATCGCCCCATATTAGTGTTCCTTGATTTTTTTTTTACCCGGAAAGTACTCTTTGAGTCATGTTTTCCAATATGTTGTTATGACTTGTAGTGTGGTTCCCCACAATCTTCTTATTCTTCTACTTCCTCCAATTACGATCTCAAAATTTGGACTTTCAGCTCACTAAAATCGCTAGGATCATGGAAGATGCTTTCTAACTTAGTTTCATGTTTGGTGGCGTTGAGGGCATATCACTGCTTTTGCACCTGAGTCTAGAAATGCCTTTATCAGAGCGGGAAATGGCCTGTATAACCGCTGTATATAATAATTATGTCCTTCCAAGCACCAAGCTGTATATTTCCATCATTATTTAATAAATTGATTGATTGCGTCTTTTTTCCTAAATATTGATCAACGTCCTTTATATTCTATTAGCTTAAATATGTCAAAATGGGCCGAGAGCGCAACTTGGGTAAGAGAGATCAAAAGGGATAGTTATTGGAATGGGCCAGTTTAGGGTGATCTGCAACACTTTTTATCATAGATGATATTATAACTAGTGTAAATGAGTGATAAGGTAATTTAGGCATAACTTTCATACCCAAACTCGGAGGAGCCAACGTGCGTAAAGGAATTGTTCCTACGAAACATGTAAAGCCTCCAATTTCTTGATCGTCTCATTGACCTTCATCAACATTAAGCACTCTTTATATTACACTTTCAGTTAAACAATATAAGAAGAGATAAATACATGTTTTAGGTTCTTTTGGGTTATGTTAAGGTCAATAACTAATCGAAAACAGGTCAAAGGGTAAAGCGAATTAAGTAAACCTCCCGGAAATATTATTGTTATATTTTAGTAGTTCATATATGACATAATAAGCTGGTGACAATCTTAAAATGGATAAAACAATTTTTTTTGTGATTAGCCTAACTCCCACGTGACCCGTATTGACCCAATCTATTTTGACCGTTTCCAAACCTGCCCGTTTTGCTCCATTACTAAGGAGCATACCTGAGTTTAAGATATAAGACATGGTTTAAGATATAAGACAACGTTAAGAGGAGTTTCAAGCATTAAAATGGCAGAGATTCATTATACCTTGTCCTTACTGGGAGCCGCAAAGCACCTCATCAACTCTTGTCTTGCTTATGTTATCTCCTTCATTGTTTGTTATGCTTATATTGAAACATGTGGCAACAGCAACATAACATCTACATAGTGTATCTGTTAAGGGAAAATAAAGTACATTGTGATGTAAGGCAAAAGGGTTCGTTTTTTTTTACAAAACTATGATTAAGCATCAACTACAGAAGCTACACATCATATATCCCTAAGCTGATAGGATCAGTTAACTTGGGTAAAGGCTTTATATTAAGGTATCATACAACCACAAAATCTTACAGGAACATACATAGCATAGATAAGTATCGTGCACATAAGGTTTACGTATTAATTATTTCTTTTTAAATAAATCATACTGAACCGGGCTAAGTGTTATTAAGATAGTCCATGACGATCTTATCTACTTGTACGGTCATGATATCTAAGTGACTTGATTTTACTTGCACTCATTCCTAAAAATTTACCAAAAACAGTTAGATGACTGACCACTATCTTTTTATATAAAACTGGTTTGACCACCTGCAAAGGTTAGATACTCGTATAGGTTTGCACCAATAGGGAACCTTTTTGTAAGAGAACTTGTTCCTTTATGTAACTTTATTAGCGTTCTGTTGTTTGGCTTAAATATTCTATAAGCTATAAATTTGGTCCTCATCTCCATTGAGTTATTACACTTACAGTCAATTTTTAACTATAATCTATTACAAATGGCCATTATATTTTATTTATTTATCTTTTCATCTTACAACTTCTTTGCGTGCATGACCTTGACGATAAACCAAGTGGTGTATAGAGGCATACCTGATTAGCGGAAATTTATGTGGAGGCTTTCCCAGTAGGCATTCGATATAAACACCATGTGTCAATTGGGTGGCTGTAATTTCTTATTTTCGACATTACTCGCTCACACTTACAACTATTATATCACAAGATACTCGTCCGCCATAAGGAAACAACTCTTATACACGCTTGCAACAACAACCTCATACAGTTAATGAAAAATACCCATCGACGGTTACATGTACATAGTGAAGGCTTATTTGAAAATATTGATAATAAACGTTGAAAAATTATTAACAATCCAAAAGATATTGGATGGATAGCTTTGAAGTTAAGAGGAGATAGGCTTACTTCATAATAGAGCAGTTATTTCTCAACTTGTAATGAGCTTGGTGAATGCATACTCTGAGTATGACAACTTTCAGTATACTTCTTGTAACCACTGGCACAACAATCCTAAAAGGAAAAAAACAGTTGGATATAGAATAGGTGTTGCAACACCTTCAAATCTATGGCTGGCGCGCTCTTCTTTCCAGACCGATCATGATCATATCAGCATAGCTTGTATCTACTTTGCTTGTCTAAACTTCTATTTCTTGTCAGGCTGCCATGTACGTAAATTGTCATATCCTAGTCAACAAATTGAGTCGTTTTGTTCATGAATTTAACGTCCCATTCAAAATATTCTTTTTTTTTCTTATACAAAAACTGCTTGACTTCCAAACTCCAATATATATAAAACATCTAGTTTTAAAAGAATAAAGATTTTTGTACAAACCATACAGAAAAACCACTAACATTAGAAACTGCCATTGAAAGCCTACTTCACCCGCTGGTTGTTTATTGCTTGCAGATTTGACTGTGCTGAGGTATTTGTCAAACATTTATGGGAAGCCACCAGAAATAAATTATGACTGGAATTTTATACTATGCCAACTATATACTGAGCAGCGTGCATGTCCCTTGTTGTGCAAGCTCACCTTCAAATTACTAATGTGCAGCTGCAATTGCTTTTTCAGATCAGATTTAGTGATGTTTGCATTGTTACAGTATTTCGCATTAATCACGACCACACCTTTCTTCTATACCTCAACGGTTAATCCTTGGCCTAAAAGACACATACAAAAAATATACAATAAGGAAATAAGTCAACATCAACAAAGGCTGGTCTTGCACAATAGACAGTCACGCCAAGAAACAAAACAATGAACTGTCGTGAGGTTCATACCCGAACTCCGATTAGCAGAGATCCAGCAAGCTAATCTTCAATAACAACAGTAAGACAAATAGTACATAGACATATAATAACTCAATTCCATTCTAAGAGCCTGATTGAGTTTTTTTAAGTTACCTGAATGTTTTGCTCATAAAATATTCTTAAGCTGCTATCCATTGAAGGTCACAATATAAATGCTTATTTGTGGTGTAACCAGGTATCCATCAGATGAAATCGGGTCTGGTTCACATGTTATTCATGGTCACTTTCCTCGTATACTTCAATCTCCAATGTAACGGATTCTTAATCATCATCAATGCATCTGTTATGTATAGTTTATAAATTAATCATTGTGAGTGAAAAGGTTCTACAATATTATTAAGTAAACTATATACTAAGACCAAAATTAATACTTTTGGTGTTGGCTGTGGAAAAGGATTTTCTAGAGCCATGACTGACGTTTTTTTAAGTACCTGAAAGTTTTTTTGCTCATAAAATATTCTTAAATTGCAATCCGTTGAAGGTCACAATATAAATGCTTATTTGTGGTGTAACCAGGTATCCATCATGATGAAATGGGTCTGGTTCACATGTTGTTTCTTGGTCACTTTCCTTTTCGTTATACTTTCAATCTCCAATTTTACGGATTCTTAATCATCATCAATGCATCTGTTATGTATAGTTTATAAATTAATCATTGTGAGTGAAAAGGTTACGCAATATTATTCAGTAACCTACATACTAAGACCAAAATTAATACTTTTGGTGTGTGGAAAGGATGTTTACGTAAATAAATAGACAGAATTAAAATTCAGTTCTTTCTATTTAGGTCTTGATTTGTGGAAGTATTGTCTACATGCATAACAAATCCGCAAAACATTACTATAAACCATGAATGTTTGGAAAGCTCATTTGTTGATTCATTTTAATTACGATTTGTGGACCATTCCTAGCTTGTGTTACTAATTTTAACCTGGTCCTGTTTTGACCCGTTACCACACCCACACATCATGCCCCTACCTTTGTGATCAGCTATGCATTTAAAATCCACAATGGTTAGTATGGTCGGAATAGAAGAGTAGCAGACACGTAAAAAGCATCATATGAGCATATGTTTGAGATACTAACCAGTAGTTCTAACTCCTCCCTAAAAATCTTCCCGTCCAATGTGAATATGTAGTCATCAAAACAATGGTTAGCATGGTCGGAATAGAAGAGTAGCAGACACGTAAAAAACATCATATGAGCAGATGTTTGATATAGCTAAGCCTGACTCAGAAGAAGTTTTTAACCTGACGGAAGAAAGCACATATTAGATACACTTAGTCCTAAATGAATATCCTTTGGATACAAATTTCCAATCACAGATTAAATACGGTAAAAACAAAACTCCTACAGTCCTACCTCTAAAGCTTTAGGTACTAATCCTAGGCATGTTCAGTGTATACTTATGTTCGGTGTGGTGAAGTGAAGAAAGCATGTCCCGGGAGAAGGAGCTTGACTCGATATTTAACATAGCAGCCTTACCAAGTCTTTCCCACTAACTAATCTCTACAACTTGCTCAAATGGAGGATAGGGTTTTTGATTGCCACCGCTTAAATCCACTGCAATAATACCAATTCACACAATTAAAGATAAAGAAATAAACATTCACATAACCATCAATATATATGTGGACTTTATCTAGTTAGTATTCATATTTGACATATCATAATATTTTATGAAACATACTACACAATTAATATACTGATTTAAATATGTAATATATGTTCAAACCCTGCAGAGGAGCCAATGTTATAAAAATACTTTTTGAATTTGTTAGTAATTTAATTTACTAAATCAAATGCAGAAATTAGGACTAAACTTTATGGTACCTCTGCTTGTGGAGGCATAACAAGGGCGAAATCAGGGATACCACATGAAACTCTGAGGTTGATCCTTTTCTTCCCAAACACTTTAACCTATCACAATTTCCATTTGCCATTGACAGTATTAATCACTACCTCATGATTTATAATATAGTATTACCTATAAGCACTGACCTCTGTTGGAGTAATTTGGGATTTGTGTAAAACCGAAACCATGAAGTTGGATTTTTACTAAACCTATGTGAACGACATATCTCTTACACACACTCACTTCCCATTTTCTCTCTAAAAAAATAAAAAAAGTATACCTACTTAGCATCATCCTTGAACTTATCTGCGGACCTTTTACGCACCTGTGAAGTCGTTGAAGTATTCAAATATGGTTCGTTAACTGCAATAGTAGATGATGTTACAGATTTAAACAATAAACAAACCTAAGCTAATAATAAAAAATTATAATTAAAAACTACCAAAAAATCAACCTTTATAGCACCTTAAATAATGTGATGTTATAACACATGATGCAAGAGATATTCAAGACAGTTGTGATGCTAAATACAAAAAAAAAACAATCCGAATATTAACATATGCTATAAAATATGATAACCAGCTCCTGATAATGATTGCGAGAGATAAAACAATATCAGCATGATGTTGATGACAAGGGATGTCAAAAGATCATATAGCTTCTGATTATAAATTCATGGACATGTCCTCATTTAAGCCTGAAAGAAAAAAAACTTAGGGTTATTAGGGTTTTTGATGAATAATAAATGAAGAATTGGTTTTTGAAGATACGTGATTTTACTAAAAGATATGATTAAGGAATCGATATGTATTTTAGATTACTTAAAAAGTATGAAATCGATATGTATAAATCCTGAAATTGCAGATGAAGAGCCTTTTAATGTTCTTTGTTGAATATCTATAAGGGAATGCAATTGTGTATCACAAATTGTTGGTTGCTCCACTGGTTGAGCATTTAGTTTGTGAATGAGGTGACCCATGTTCAAACCTAGGCATGGAATATATTTTTTCAAAAAATCCGAAATTTAATGCCAAGAAACTGTCCATGTCATCATTGAGGTGGCGTCCAGTCACTAATTCATATTAATCCAGTCATACTTAGCCCCATATATATGTTATAGATATATATATATAGAGGCTCCGGTTCTATTGAGAAAGTTTTTATTTTGAGAAGATTGAGAAATCTACGTTTGAGCAAATTGATTCATATTTTTTGATTTGATTCACAAGTAAACATTATTTAATGGTGAATCAAAGCTATAAATCACAAATTTGATTCACAAATCATTGCTAAAATCGAGTTATGTTAATGGTTCAGTAAATTTGTACAGATGATTCAGTATTGCACTTATATCGCAAAAACGAGAGATTTTTTAACATTGATTCGAATTTTTTTACACATTTTGAATTATAATCACATTAAAATGAGTTTTACGCTTGAAAAACTTGAATCAAAGTTAAAAATCTATCATTTTTAAAAACCTTCTCAATCTTCTCAAAATAAAAACTTTCTCAATCGATCCGGATTCATATATATACATATACATATATACATATACATATATACATATACATATATATATACATATATATATATATATATATATATATATATATAGGCTCCGGGTCTATTGAGAAAGTTTTTATTTTGAAAAGATTGAGAAATCTTCGTTTGAGCAAATTGATTTATATTTTTTGATTTGATTCACAAGTAAACATCGTTTAATGGTGAATCGAATCTAAAGATCACAAATTTAATTCACAAATCATTGTTAAAATCAAGTTATGTTAATGGTTCAGTAAATTTGTACAGATGATTCAGTATTGCACTTATATCACAAAATCGAAAGATTTTTAACATTGATTCAAATTTTTTTTTACACATTTTAAATTATAATCACATTAATTTGAGTTTTACGTTTGAAAAATTTGAATCAAAGTTAAACATCTATCGTTTTTGAAAACTTTTTTAAATTTCTCAAAATAAAAACTTTTTCAATCGATCCGGATTTTATATATATATATATATATATATATATATATATATAGTGAGACTTTCTTTTCAGAACCATTCTTAATGCGAGAACTGACAGAACCACCAAAAACATGGATGCACGCCTTCAATAATTGTATTTTTGCACATATGTTCTAAAAACAACATATATGTTTAAAAAAACATAGTTGTTATAAAGAATTTGATAAGAAATTGGAAATACAAAATTTTTCTTTGAAGGTGTGCATGTATGTTCTTATAAGGCGTGCAACAACAATATTGCGGCCGTGTGTAAGTTTTTTGTGAAAAAAGAGGAAGAGTTCATGATGATACTGAAGAACATAGGTGGATTCTTATGATTTTCATGTATTTTTTTGATTTTTAAAAGGCGTGCATGTATGTTTTTGGTGGTTCTGTCAGTTCTCGCACTAAGAATGGTTCTGAAAAGAAAGTATATATATATATATATATATATATTGGAATTTAAGTTAAATAATAAAGACAGATAGTGCTTCTTTTTTATAAGATATTTAGAAAGTAACGACGTGAAAACAGATTGTGTGTCATTGTTGCATGACTAGGAAATGTCACGATAGCACTCTTGGCCGCCTTGCAACTTCTGTTACGTTATCAACTTTATTTATTTAAACTAAAAACTCCGAAGGTAATGACGAACTCCTTACCTACTAGATTTAACATTTCCAGACGTGGTATAGATATTGAGTCTCTCTCCTTAACCTACTAGATTTAACGCATTTCCAGAACGTGTATAGTATTAGTCCTCTACTCTGTGTGAATTGTGATGTCGGGATTGAAACCAATGCTCATTTGTTTCTTCGCTTGTACTCTGGCAAAGAAGATTTCTAATTTAAACTAATCGAGTGGTGCGGACGGGCCTGTTATGGTATATATACTCTTTCGGAGAATGGAGTCTTGGATCGATAATGTAAAGACTGCCGGAAGAAGTAATAAAAGCATGTTCCAAGTATGTATTTTGTGATGTGTGGCTTCTATGCGGAATTTTAGTAATAAGAGATGTTCGAGGCCAAGCCCAATCTAATGAGACGTTTGTTGATGTGATTATTTGTCGTTCTCTATACTGGTGTCGGTATAGTATGCAATACTTTGTTTTAGCTGGACGGGGAACTGATATAAAAATCCCGTCTCGTATTTCTTTGTAATTTCTAGCCCCTGTGCCCTTGATAGTTTTTTTATAAAGTCGACGTCAAAGAAAAAAACTAAAAACTCCGAGGAATCCCTATGGACCTTGTGCGGATACTGGATACTATACAAGAAATAAACTCGACAATTTAAGTTATTATATTGTTTGATTGAAAAAAATATACAGTACGAATAGTTACTGCTGCAACATATGCTTTTACCTTGTATCCAAGCAGAGACGTTGGAATGTCATTGCGGCATTGCCTCTTCGACACAATTTTTTTTTATTTTTTGTTGTTTTTTATTTTTAACGGCAATTTTTTGTTGTGTTTGGCAACAATTGTTTTGTAGCGTTTAAGAGCAGCAAGCGACAAGCGGTAACAATTTTAGATGAAAAACTTGTTTAGCAACACCTCAATAAGCATTTGAATATTGTTTAACCGCTCAAATCTTAAATGCTTCTTGGCTGTGTTTGGCAACAAGCGTTTTGAAGCGTTTTGGAGCAACAAACGACAAGCAGTAAGAATAAGCTTGTTGAAACACCTCAACAAGCGTTTGAATATATTGTTTAACTATTTCAATCTCAAATGTTTTTTGAAGAAGCATTTCAGAACTGCTCATAGCAGTTTGTTTATAAAATTACATTTATACCTTCAAATATAACATTTATAATTTCTTTAATTAGATTATATGCCTTTTTTTTCTTTTGTAATTTCACACTTTTCAATTACATCTTACAGCTACGTTACCAAACACCTTATTTAAACAAACATAGAATGTTTACTGCTCCTGCTAACTGCTTACTGCTTACTGCTTACTGCTCCTGCTACTGCTTACTACTACCGCTACATGTCGCCAAACATACCCGAAAAAGCATTTCAGAAATGCTCCTGGCACTTTGTTATAAAATTACATTTATACCTTCAAATATAAAATTTATAATTTCTTTAATTGGGTTATATGCCTTTTTTCGTAGTTTTATACTTTCTAATTACAACTTACAGTTATGTTACCAAACATCTTTTTTAAATAAACAGTTACTGCTTACTGCTCCTGCTACTGCTACTATTATGTATCGCCAAACATACCACCTATGACCTATCTCACAATAAATTTCACAAATGCCTTCAGTGAGGCATGAACCCACAACATCTAGGTTGGTGAGGCCTCTTCCACACATAAATACACATCAAAATAATACACACACTATAAACAACGTCGTTAGGATGCACACTGCCCTTTGACACTGAAGATGACTTCGAGAGGGGTGTGGGGCGATTCAATGTCATTGGATGATACCGAGTATGAACTTTGTAGTACCTAGAGCTCCAAGGTTTAAACAATTTGAAACAAACGGAATTATACTTTTGTTGCATACAACTTAATTTTTTTAAGAATTGCAGCAATTTTATAACCACATAAAACAACCTTACAAAAGACAAGATCTCTCTATAAGATATAGACGGGGACCTTAAAAAAACCTATGGAAACTAAAGGGGAGAGGGAGGGTTGAATAGTTTACCGGTTAATTGGCGTTTTAAAAATTTCCTTCAAAAATTAATTAGATTCGATTTGTATGTTTCAATCAACCAACAATATGAAACAACAATATATCTATTTACTCACACTCACAATATAAAAAATGAAAGATATACGAAACACAATAAAAGAGATAAGGGAAAGAACGATCAAACCATAACACCAAGATTTATAGTGATTCGGCTACGAAGCTCTTCTTCGCCATACTCCACTCCTCGAGTATCCGACTCGAGATTTTACTATGTCAACAAGCTCCCTTTAGGCGGAGAAAATCGTTTACACGTCGCTTACGTTGTTTTTTGACACTAAGCTACATGTCGAGTCCTAATCTTAGCTAGAACCAATCTACCACTTCACCAATGTATTTTAAGGACTAAAATACTAACCAACACATGATCAACACAATCGGATTTATACACTATCCGATTATATACACAAACACAAGATCAAGAAAATAGAAGTTTGAATCTTAGAAGAAGATAGAAGAAATCACTAATCTATAACATTTCGTTTATTAGCGAATACGAGTGTTCTTCTTTTGCACTTGATAAAGGAAGGAAGAAGGTAGAAGATGAGATTGGATCACTTGAAACAAGAATAAACTATGTTAGTGATAAAGAGATTTAGAGAGAGAAATAAGGTTTTAAAGAGAGAAAGATATCAGAAAAATTCGTGCAAAGAAGTCTGAAAAACTACAGGGAATAATGCAGTATTTATAGTCAAGACTTGGTAACGTCTCATGTGGGCGGTCCCGACGGTCCCTGATATATCTGGGGGCCGTCCTGCCTATCAAGGGGCCGCCCCTAGGTAAACGCTCCCTTTTTGTCTTTTTGTGAGAAAGGTTGTAAATGGTATATAACCTTTTGTTTTGGGGAGAAAACTAGTTTCAAATTTTCATAATTAAATAAAACATTTTTTTTATAAATAAAAATATTTTGTATATTTTTATTTTTGTAAAAATACTTTTGTAGAAATGTAATGGTTAAGAAAAAATAATTTCTTGATCACTAATCATGTTTAATGATTTGTTTATTCATACCTTAACTGATTTACGTTGAAATAGAAATTTACCATTAATAACACGTAAACGTTTATTTTTATCGTAGACGTTTTTACATTTTGTCATCTTCAAAACGTAGAGGAGTTGAAAAATATAAATAACGTTTTTAAGCATTATTTGTATTAACAATCTCCTCCTTTTTAATGATGACAAAATATAAACTCATTTTTGATAAAAATAAAATTTTGCAAGTTATTAATGAGTTATGATCCATTTCTCTCTATTTTTGTCGAATTCAAAAAGGTTGATCGTCGAGTAGAGAAAGAAAGAAATCGACGATGCCAAGACTCCCCCTTGATGTATGCTCCCCCTCGTTTGGGGCACCAAGGGATCGAGCTTATGGTATTTCTCTACAAAACCAAGTTAGAAATACAAGTGCAAGAAATATTTATAACAAGTAGCAATAATTACGACAAATACATATATGGCTATGTAGAAAAGAACTAGCCAACTAAAGATATGCATGCATGTCACCATTAATAATAAAAAACCATTCATTCATAATAGATGAAATTCATACTAGAAGAGTATGAATATTACAAGACTAGGAATTAAGCATAGAGGCATAACATAAAGAACATTCTAAACTATAGCTAAACTAGTTGATTCTTGATGTCTAGAAAATGCTTGAACTAAAGGATGGGTGGTCATTAATGTAGAGGTGATAAAGGAGAGGTTGGTGAGGCATTGTTGGGTAGAGTATGACCTTGAGTGAGGAGAGACTCAAGTCGATGGATGTCATCTCTTAACTTATGAAAGAGAGTTTGGATGTACATGCAACAATGACAAAAACCAGAATGAAATGTGACTTGCTCATTTGTGGCGGGGTGAACTATGGTTGTTGATGGTGAAGGTTGTGACGGAGGAGTTTGTGTAAAAGCATTTGCTACATGTTAAAGTTCGGTTTCAATGATGTCGAATAGGCGATGAAGTTGATTTAGTTCATTCACGATTTGCTCCCTAGTTTGATTTGCTGGTTGAGAGGTTGAAGATGGAGGATTAGCATTATTTAGAGAATGTGGTGGCGAAGTGTTGGGTGAGAAAGGAGGTGAATATGGTAGAAGAGTGTTGTGTCTCCAAGTGTCTATTATAGACTTTCGGTGTCTTTCTCCATAGTTTCAAGAAGGGCGAGAAGGGGACATGACAAGTTAAGAGAGGTTGAAGAGGGAAAGATAGGATTAATATGGATGAGGAGGATGATGAATTTATATAGGAAAATTTGGAAAGGCATGGTGTTAGGAAATAGAGATTCCAAGAGATGCTTGGCTAAACAGAGAAAGTCCAGCAAGGTCTATGGTAGGGATGGTCAAAGATAGAGAAAAATAGAGAACAGTAAAAAGTTTCGTGACTCTGAGGGCGGTCCCATAAACATTGGGTGGTCCCAGATATATTGGGGGCCACCCCATGTGTTTGGGGGCTGTTTTATAGAGGTTACAAAAGTTTCTCGAAATTCTCTGTTTTTCTATTTTGTGTAGAAAAGAAAAGGCTAATGAGGGTTGTGTTTCAACAACTCCTATTTCCCAAGAATCAACTAATTTAGTCAAGTACTAAATAAAATGGATAATCTAGCCTAATTTCTTCATGCAATTAAGATAATACATATTCAGCAAGAAGAAGCATAAGATATAGTTAAGAGGAGTTATACATGTACTAGAATATGTCATAATAATATCTAGTTTAATTCTACAGACAAAGTTGTCCTGATGTGTAATCATGTTACATCTGGTTCTTATGTAACATCTAATTTACTTATGATGATTGTGATGGGCACACCGAACATCTTCCTAAAATTCCTCATTTAAGAGATTAGATAGAGGATTCATTTTTGTTGGGTGTGAGATGTATTTATAATCATTTGGGGAGTACCCGGTTAGTTTGTTAAGAAATTTTAAGAGTAAAATACCATATGGCAAGATCCTATTAAGGCGATGCTTGAAATCATTTATTCAATTTATGATGAAGTGAGAGAGATTGAATGTTGTGGAGGAAGTAATGCAAAGAGCATATAGGCTTCACAAGCCGACAAGAGATATTTGTTAATATCAACGGTACATATGATGTTCCCACGAATGAGAATATGTGCCGTTTTGAGATAAGGACATACCTCTTCAACGAAGAGATTGCATGGATCCTCAAGTACGTACTTGAATCCGTTTAGACGTTTCATAGTTATGTTGTATATGATTGAGGTTGGATGAGTTAATTTGGTATAGAGGGGATCATTTGTAGGAGTAGAGTTATGATTGTTAATGGATTTTTGAGACCATTCATTGTTATAGAAACAATGTCCTTTAAACGGAATATTAAGTAGCGTTCCAAAATCCCTAAACGGTGCACCAACACATTTTCCATTTATTTTGAATAATAAGATCCAAAGATTACTTACTAAAACGAGTTCAAATGTTTGATAAAACTCTATTATGAATTTTGGATATAAGTTTCCTTTTAAGTGAAAGAGAGTTTGAAATCCAACTTTGAGTGGATTCTTTTCTAAGATTCCCTTGGAATCGAACGTTGTGTCAACAATTCTTCCTTCATGGATAGGTCGACAAGGCAATTTTAGATATGACGATTTTTGAGAAAAATTAATGTGATTAGGAAGGTATGGTTCGTTTGGAGTTAGGGAGATGTAAATTTTTGTGCATTTGAGTTCTTCTTGAGATATTCTTTTCACCTAATTACAATAATATGAAAATTTTAGTATGTGTCATTCTTAATTTTCAATTCCCTTTAGAAAAATGCCTAGTGTGTGCCTATATGCAACAAATGTAGAGTTGCGGCTAACTCGCCTCGAAAGTAAAAACCTATGAGTTAGCCCAGACACTCCTTAGTTCAATTTTGCTCATCCAAACAAGTTAAAAAATACATATTGATTATGTATCTCGATTGATGGTCATGAGATCTGTTAGCCGTGTATTTATTAAAGTGATGGTCATTAAATATTCCCGAGCCTTGTATAAGTAAATCGTAGTTTACGGGAATTTAGTTAAGCTAGTTGGGCCTAGTTGTCGGGCTCAAGCCCATTTGTATTATGAACCGGCCCAACACAAAGCCCACAAGAATAATCCACTCTTGTAACTATATAAAGCTCTCTCCAAGTGTGGAGAGGGTGTTGCTTCTCATTTTTCTTTTCAT
>BQNB010161431.1:0-14682 GCA_026074375.1 Tanacetum coccineum
TATTAACTCTGATATTTTGCTATAAATGAAATATTATCTTAAAATGTCCATTTTTGGTCATTTCCTATATCTTGTTTGTTATACTTGAAGTAGCACCCCAATGTTACTATTCCGCTGCTACCTGATTTTGGGGTTGTTACAGATGTTGGGTGAGTATATTGCTAGTGCTCCTCTCACACCGTTAGTTAAGCCGGGTGGTGGTATTCGTCCTATAGATGTGGGTACTGTCTGGAGGCGTCTAGTCTCTAAGGTTAGTGCTATTATGATTGGCCATTCCTTGGATGGTTATTTAGATGGTCTTCAATTTGGTGTTGGGGTGTTCGGAGGAAGTGAGGCTATCCTTCATTCTGTGAATCGGTTGATTGAGTCTTGTGGAGATGATGTTGGCCTTTCGATGTTGTTGGTGGATTTTAAGAATGCATTCAACTTGGTAGATCGAGAGGTTATGTTACGTGAAGTTCGTCTTCGTTGTCCTGCTATCTCGCGTTGGGTAGAATTCTGTTACTCTAACCCATCTAGATTGTATTATGGGGAGCACACTTTATGGTCGTGCCAAGGAGTGCAGCAGGGTAATCCCCCTCGGCCCGTTGCTTTTTGCCCTCGTGTTAAATCCCTTGATATGTAAGATTAGAGACTCTTTTAGCCTTTCTCTTCATGCTTAGTATTTGGACGATGGTACTATTGTTGGAGATACTTTGGTTGTTGGGAAGGTTTTAGAGTTAATAATAAAGGATGGTCCTGGGTGTGGCTTGCATCTCAACGTTGATAAAACTAAAGTGTTTTTGCCAAAGGAAGACCCTCGAAGTAGGCTTGCAGGTATTTTCCCACCTAATATTGCTCGGCCCTTGCATGGTGTTAAATTTCTTGGTGGGCCCGCTAGTGTGGATTTTGATTTTTGCAATGAGCTTGTGATGAAGCGAGTGGCCAAAACCATTACGCTTATGGATGCTATTGCTAAGATTAATGATCCTCGGTGTGAGTTGTTGCTTCTTCGTTCTTGTACGGGTATTTCCAGGCTATACTTTACTATGTGCACATGTCCTCCCTGGGTCTTTGAGTCTGTCTAACGTTCTTTTGACGTGGCTCTTCGTTCTTCTCTGGAACGTATTGTCATTGCTTATGGACCAGGATTTGATGACTGGCAATGGAGGCTTGCCACCTTACCCTTTGCATTTGGGGGGCTTGTTGTCTATTCTGCGGGTGATGTTTTGAATTATGCCTTCCTCGCATCACGATTACAATCTGCTGGCTTGTAGACTAATCTTCTTCGGCATACTAGTATTGTTGTTTCCGAGCCTATTTTCGATGATGCATTTATCTATGTTTAATACATATATGGAGACTGACCTTTTGTGTAATCCAAGTGAGATCGCTGCCCCCAAACTCATGAAGAAAATGGCAGATATATATTTCACACGGTTTACTAAAAACGCAAAGTCCACATTTTATTTATCTCATCGACAGGTGGCCTTGTGGAATTCTCAAAGGGAGGATCATACCTCTAACTGGCTTAGGGTGATCCCTATTTCTGGGTTGGGACAAACTATGAACGGTAAGACTTACCGTTGTGTTTTGTGTTATCGGTTGGGTATCCCCTTATTTTTTGTTTCGAAGCCTTGTTCAGCTTGCTCAAGGGTTATTAATGGGGATATTTATGGAGACCATGTTGTATCGTGCGCTGGTATTGTTGGTATTAAACATCGTCATAATGTTGTGCGCGATAATCTTGTCGACATTTGTTATCGTTCGGGGATTTCAGCTGGTAAGAAAGTTGATATCGGGTTGGATGGGGGGTGACATACCATTACGTCCAACAGATATGTTACTTTACTCGTGGGATGGAGGTTTGATGTGTGTGTGTGTGTGTATCTGACTGGATCTTCGCCTTTGACGCAAACCGGGATGGCAGATTTCGTACCCGGTCGTGCGGTGATTGATGCTGCACAGCGTAAACGTGGTAAGAATATGGCTAAGTGTGCGACTATTGGATATGGGTTTCTTTCATTTTCTTTCTCTCGTTTTGGGGAATTAGAGGCAGACGCGGTTGCATTGCTGCAACAGATCCGGAAGTTCTCCATGGCTCAGGACATTGGGGCACGTGCTATTGTTCATATATTTAATAGGATCAGTTTCGCTATTGCTAAAAGAGTGGGAGCCCAGATAGTATCTCAGCTCCCCTCTAATTTATTGTAAATCTCTTGAGTTTCTTAATAAAATGGTTGTTGATAAAAGAATAAATAATAAAATGATGTATATAATAATAGTAGTATCTCGGCTCTTCACTAATTTTTTTGTAAATCCTAATTATTATTTAAAATAATAATAATAATAATATGGTGTATATAATAATAATAATAATAATAATAGTATCTTGGCTCCTCACTAACTTTTTGTAAATCCTAATTTTCTAATAAAATGATATAAAAAATTTAGTAATAATAATAATAATGGTAGTAGTAGTAAGAGTGGTAGGTAGTTGTTTATAAAAGAAAATGTTCAAAGTATTTGAGGTTTTTATTAAATACATAATTTTTTTGGAAATTGTGAAATTGGGGTATTTTATACTAAGTCCGTAAAACTAGATTTAAGATTATACTTTTTAGAGTAAACTGCAAAATACATCATTGTGGTTTCAACTTTCTCACACAATACATCCCTGTTAGAAACTTTTGGCAGTTTACATCATTCGTTAGACAAACGTTAGACATAATACATCCCTGAGAACGAACGATGCAAATATTTTTCCGTTATCTTCTCACGAGAGATGTATTGTGTAAAAAAAACCACAGGGATGTATTTTGCAAATATTTTTTTTAATTTTTTTTAATTTTTTTGTTTTATAATTTTTTTTGTTTTATTTTTTTAATTTTTTTATTTTTTTTAATTATTATTATAATTATTATTACCGGTCGTTTTTTTTATTTTAGTATATTATTAATAATTTTTTTTGTTTTTTTATCTGTTTGGTACGTTTTTTTTGTTTTTGTCCGTTTTTCTCCGACGTTATTATATGTTTTCGTACGTTTTCATACGCTTTCATCCGCTTTTATCAGTTTAAATATGTTTTGGTAAATTTTTATACGATTTTGTACGTGTTTGTACGTTTTTATAAGTTTGTTATCCGCTTTTGTATGTTTTCATCCTTATTGATTATCATTTTTATCTGTTTTTTTACGCTTTCATCCGTATAAAAACGATATGTATCAAAAAGTATAAAAACGTACGAAAACGTACAAAAACGAAAAAACAATGTACAAAAACGTAAACAACGTAAAACGTACAAAAATGAAAAAACGTACGTTTTTATTTCCGTTTTTGTACGTTTTTATACGGATAAAAATTGATAATCAATAAGGATGAAAACGTATAAAAGCGGACAAATCAGAAAAAAGTACAAAAACGGATAAAAAACGTACCAAAACATACAAAATTGTATAAAAATTTACCAAAACATATTTAAACTGATAAAAGCGGATGAAAGCGTATGAAAACGTACGAAAACATATAATAACGTCGGAGAAAAATGAACAGAAACGAAAAAAACGTACCAAATAGATAAAAAACAAAAAAAATTATTAATAATATACAAAAATAAAAAAACGGCCGATAATAATAATAATAATAATAATAATAATAATAATAATAATATTAATAATAATTAAAAAAATAAAAAAAAAATTAAAACAAAAAAAAAATTTAAAAATATTTGCAAAATACATCCATGTGGTTTTTTTTACACAATATATCCCTCGTGATAAGATAACGGAAAAATATTTGCATCGTTCGTCCTCAGGGATGTATTATGTCTAACGTTTGCCTAACGAAGGATGTAAACTGCCAAAAGTTTTTGACATGGATGTATTGTGTGTGAAAGTTGAAATCACATGGATGTATTTTACAGTTTACTCTTTTTTTTTAAGTTTAAGGTTTGATGGTAAATTTTATTGATCAATCAAAATATAACGTTCGTTTAAGTCTGAAATAAATAAATAAAAAGATCACAAAGCCATGCATATTTTCATATTTATTTTCTCCAACAACTTTTTCATAAGTTTGACAAAACTAATTTAGTTTTGACTTTTATTAGTCAATATGGAGGCTCTAAAACTTGGACTAGTGTACCTCGGCCGGAGGGTGCAAATATTGTTCGTTGTATGTGGTTATTTCGCCATAAGTTTTTGGCTGATGGCACTCTTAGTCGGTATAAGGCACGTCTTGTTGCCAATGGTAGCACGCAGGTTGAGGGTGTTGATGTTGATGAGACTTTTAGTCCGGTTGTTAAGCCGGGTACTATTCGGACTGTTCTTAGTTTAGTTATTTCTCGACATTGGCCTGTTCATTAGCTTGATGTCAAGAATGTTTTTTTACATGGTGACTTAGCTGAGACTGTTTATATGCATCAGCCTCCCGGTTTTCGAGACCCCGAGCATCCGGATTATGTTTGTTTATTGCAGCGATCTCTCTATGGTCTTAAGCAGGCACCTCGCGCCTGGTTTCAGCGGTTTGCTGCTTACATTACTACTGTTGGATTTACTCCTAGTCGTTGTGACTCCTCTTTATTTATTTACAGACAGGGTGATGATACAACGTTTTTGTTACTTTATGTGGATGACATTGTTCTCACTGCTTCATCTGATCGTTTGCTATAGCAGATTATAGCTTCTTTACATCGCGAGTTTTCAATGACAGATTTGGGTGCACTTAATTATTTTTTGGGTATTTCAGTTACGTGTGACTCTTCTGGTATGTTTCTGTCACAGCGTAAGTATGCTATGGAGATTTTGGAGCGTGCTCATATGGTTGGTTGTAATTCTTCTCGGACTCCTGTTGATACTGAGTCCAAGTTAGGGGATGGTGGTACTCCGGTTGTTGATCCTACCTTATACCGGAGTTTAGCAGGTTCTCTTCAGTATCTCACATTCACTAGACCTGATATTACGTATGCTGTGCAGCAGGTTTGTCTTTATATGCATGATCCACGGGAGCCTCATTTCTCTGCTCTCAAGCGGATTTTGCGGTATGTTCAGGGGACTTTGGACTATGGTTTACAGCTATTTTCATCTACTACTGACTCCTTGATTGCTTATTCGGATGCTGATTGGGCTGGTTGCCCGACTACGAGACGGTCTACTTCGGGGTATTGTGTTTTTCTTGGCAACAACTTACTCTCATGGTCCTCTAAGCGTCAGCCGACGCTTTCTCGTTCCAGTGCTGAGGCTGAGTATCGTGGTGTTGCCAATGCTGTTGCTGAGACATGTTGGATCCGGAATTTACTTCGTGAGCTTCATACTCCTTTATCTTCCGCCACTATTGTGTATTGTGATAATGTGAGTGCTGTGTACTTGTCTTCTAATCCGGTTCAACATCAGCGTACCAAGCACATAGAGATTGATATTCATTTTGTTCGGGATTTGGTTGCTACTGGGCAGGTTCGCGTTTTACATGTTCCTTCTCGGTTTCAGTATGCGGATATCTTTACTAAGGGCTTACCTTCAGCGTTGTTTGAGGAGTTTCGCACCTGTTTGAGCGTCCGGTGTCCTTCCGCTCCAACTGCGGGGGAGTGTTAGTCCATGATTAGTCAAAGTCAATTATATATGATTAGTCAAAGTTATTTATGTCAGTCAAATTAATGGTCATTATGTATTGGGCTCAAGCCCGTATTCTATAATAGTTCGTACACTCCTATATATTGTATCAATTGTTTTGAGGAATACAAGACACAAATTATATCTCTAAACCCTTTCCTACATATTTTGTTATTGATTTTTTATTAGTCAATTGAAAATTTATTTGTACAATTTGTATCTTCTCTTGTTATACAAGAGATTTTGCACCAAAATATAAGTAAAGAAAATAATTAAAATATTGTTCAAAGTTGAACCCGCGCGTCTATCTGAAACTCCGACAGTAATTCTTATACTCCTAGAATAAGTAACAACCACCATGTTTAGTTCAAATGTCCAATAGTCATTCGAGACAATGGTTTTTTTTTTCTCTTTAATTGTTTTTAGCAACATTTTTTAGTTCTTAGTGATAAGTGATACGAAATCTAAAGTATGTCATAATTATACATAAAATGACAAGCGTGGTACGTATGAAATAAAGTCTTGTATAGTTTCATAAGTTTGCATAAAAAGGTACAGGGCTAAACATCAGTGTACCTTTCCAAAGTTTATGGCAAATTTAATCATATTTAGTCGTTTACAAAACTGATGAATGCGGATGCACTCAAATGAATTTTGCACAAGGTGAATAACTAGTTAACAAAGAACAACCTAAATGCCAAGACATGCCGGGAATGGATGGATCGATCAAATGCATGATGAGTTATAGCTTGAATCGAGATTCAAGTCTAGACTCATACTCTGATCCGTCGGAATTTTTGTAACATGCTAAATGTGTAATAATTTTGCTTGAAAACCAATCAAGAAAATTCAAAAAGTATAAGATCGGCACAAATCAGCTACAAATAAGTGTAGCATTTTTCAAATATTGGAAAATGACTTTGTGTACATTGCTTTTATTCCTTTCAATGGTGTAGACTTGCTTTATTTCCAAGTTATATATGTTCGATGTTACCCATTAAAGTAATTGTGTAATTCATGGTTTGTTTACTTCTTGCTAATCTTTGTGGTCCTTTGTATCGAGATGAACAAAATATATACGATTATATAATGATAAACTAAAGTACTGTAGTAAGTTTTGTAGAAACTGATGCAAATAATGAGTTCCCTTTTCATTCCTTTTGGGTTTTAATTTTTGGTTATATTAGAAGAATGAACGGTACAGAATATTTGATGGTAATGATCCGAATTTATAGAAGTTTGCTCTCGAGATATGGAGCCAAAATAGTAGTTACACTTGCACGACTAGCAACAGTGAATTTTAGGTACTCTTAATATCGTTTATTTTAGGGATGAGCTCGGTATAAATTTTGTATTGAATTGAGGGTCGAGGGGAAGTCTCTCTTCATGGAGTTTTAGAGAAATAAATTTAACAAGAGGCGTTGCAGGTTGACCTCCCCATTTATATCATACAGAAACATATTAGCTCAAACGAGTATACATTTTATACTTCCCTAACTATTATCTGAGCATAATATAGTAGTTTTAATTTATACTAAATCACAATAACATAAAATAGTTAATGACAGTATGACACTAAAACTAGGGGTGAGCAGAAAAACATAAAACGAAACCAAACCGAAAACTGTAAAAAACCGAACCGAAATAACCGATCGAAACTAGAAACCGATGATTCAACTTTTACCTTTTCAAAAACCAAAAACATTTATGTTCGGTTTCGGTTTTCGTTCAAAAACAGAACCGTAAAAACCGAACCAAACCAGTTTTATCATATAATAATATACAATCAATGTAAATAAATAACTAAATAAATCAAATTTATATATTCATATTCATTTGTGATGAAATTATAATATATTTATCTTAACATTTATATGTGTGTTATATATGTGTATAATTGTAGATATTTGAAATAAATTAGGTTTAGATTGACAAAAAAAGTAAAGAAGAAAAATTTATTTTCTATGTAAAAAAGGTTGTTAGTATAAATTGGCCATAAATGGTTAAAAACCAAAAAATCTAACTGAAACACATAATAAACTGAAATAACTTAACCGTCAAATTCCTAGAGGGGGTATCGAGCAAAATCAATTCGACAGCTTGGTAGAATTGGTTCGTTCTGTCACTATCGTGCCTTCGGCTGACAGATGGAATTGGAATCTGGAGAGTACGGGTATATTTTCGGTGGCCTCTGCTCGTAGACGTATCGATGAGATATGCCTTCCGAATATTGGAGAAGAAACTAGATGGGTAAAGTGTGTCCCGATAAAAATCAACGTTCTTGCCTGGAAAATCAAGACCGATGCTTTACCTACCCGGTTCAACATTTCTCGTAGAGGTATTGACATTCAGGATATGTCGTGTCCCATTTGTGATAATGCTATTGAATCGACGGACCATTTGTTCTTTAGGTGTGGATTGGTTCGGGACATTGCTAATAAGGTTTTGAGCTGGTGGAATTTGGATCACGCAAACTTGAACTCATATGCAGAATGGAAGTCTTGGCTTGTTTCAATTCGTATGGATTCCAAACTCAAAAAGATGTTCGAAGGAGTTTGGTATTCCATTTGGTGGTACGTTTGGATCTATCGAAACAAGCTCCTATTTGACGAGAGAAAACCTTCGAAGTCGATGCTTATTGATAATGTCATTGCTAGTTCTTTTTATTGGTGTAAGTATAGATCTAAAGCCTCGTTCGGATGGAACGAATGGCTCAAAAACCCCTATATTATTGTTTTGTAATCTAACTCATTGCTAGTTTTTGTTTCTAATAAAATCGCCGTTCCAAAAAAAAAACTTAACCGTCAAAAACCGAACGGTTGTGGTTTTTGATTTTATAAAACCAAATATTTCCGTTTAGTTTCGGCTTTAACAAAAAATCGACCTAAACCGAACCATGCACACCCTTCGCTAAAACCACCAACGGTTAAAGTTGCTTACCATAATGATATTTAAAAATTGTTCCCGAATAAAGGGGCCTTGAGTGTACAAAACAACTACTCTATAAAAGATTGAAAATGATAAGCTAAAGCAAAAGATAATCTATGGTTTAAGCTATGCTTAATTAATTGATGACTTCATGGATGGTTCATCTCTACCACTTTATTGTATGATGTTTCGTTTTTTATAGCAATTAAACTTGTGAACATCACTTTTGCCTTTGGAAAACGGAAGAAAGAGTAGCATAAGAATACTTTAATACTACTTTTTGGATGATATAAACGTATCGAAATGCTAATTTCTCTTTCGGCGTAAAAAATAAAAACTTAATCGTAATACGAACGAGAATGTGAACGTCTTTACTACATAAAAAGAAATTTTGTTTAATAACTGTTAAATTACTATTACTAGTATATCTTTACGGCTTTTTTTCTTTTCATAGTAAAGATGAAATTAATAATTAGACGGAATAACATTTTTCACGGTTAATGCGGATGCACAATTTGAAACTTTGTCATCTAAGATTACATTATTAGTGCATCCCAACACCCACGACGCTATACTACGAGCCACCTTATTCCCATCCCTTCTTATAAACGGCCATTCACAAACATTAAAACCACTTGAGTTTGATAGAATATCCAAAAACAAGGTCACGATTTGTAAAGGTATAGACTGGTTACGAAGTGCGTTGACCTAAGATAGAGAATCTGTTTCGAAAACCACATTAGAGTAACCTCTACTTCGAGCATGCATAGTAGCCCATCATATAGCTTTAGCTTCGACCTCTAAAGGAGAATTCGCGTAGCATTCAAACTTAGCTCATGATATTTATTAACACTTTTCTGTTGCAATTACGAGCTATTCAGAAAACGAGAAATGACAAATTTATTACGGAGTATTCTCTAAAGTTATGTTAAAACGTTTGACAAGATGACATTATGCTCTTACTATCTCTTATTGAAATACTTAGAAACACTCGACAAGAATTTCGCAACTATACTTATTTTTTGCTCTACGTTTTTGTCGTTATGCATGAATTACAGACTATTTTATATAAATAAAATGTAAAGATTATATATAGAGAGGCCATTCAACTATTAAACATTTTATTTTTAAGTCAATCATTTATTTAAACTAACTTATGAACCACTTAAATATGTGTTTGTATTCATTTATACCAATCGGGTTTAAATCTTTTGGTGGGAATTGTTGCAATTATCAAAACAATAAATTAAAAATTAAAACATACTCCCTCCGTCCCATTTTAATTGACATCATTACTATTTTAGTTTGTCCCAAAACCTTGTTCACTTTCTTAATTAAGGTGTTTATAAAGTATTAAATTTACAATTTTACCCATCTAATTAGTTTTTGTAAGGAAAGTAATTCATACATTTATTGCATTTAATAGGGTAAACTTGTCATTTTAATAAATATAGGTCCAGATTCATTGAATCTATCATAAAATAAAATAAAATTGTTAGAGGTAAATTAAAATGAGACGGAAGGAGTAAAACATTAGCTAAATATTGATAAATCACTTTAAACTAAATAAAGTTGCACTTAAAATAATGGCAAAAAACTAGTATTATATTTCAATAGTTATTTGTGTTGCTTTAATATGTTACTTTTAGCTTTATATTTATTGTTTCAAAAATATTTGAGAAATTTTTTTATCCAAAATATATAAACGAAAACAAACACTTAAATATGTGGCATATAAGTTAAGTTTGATAAAAGAAATATGTTTAAGACTTGCGTCGGCTCCGATACATAATCCCTAAAATATAAGCTCAAACTATTAATTACCGATTACGTTACCAGAAGGGCCATCAACTTTGAAAATGAATGGAAATCAAATAGTGCACAACTGTTTCGTTACAGTTCTCTAATATCATTTCGCCAAGCTGTGACCACGTACAATGACCCATAATCCGTATCTTTTATTCATTACAAATATACACATTCACGGTGCAAAACGACGGCGTTTTGACACTGCTGCTACAGTAACGGGCTGCCCTATTTTGGGCCAGCCCAATTTTGGGTTTTTTTTTTTTTTTTTTTTTTTTTTTTAATTTGTATGCACAAAGTAGGAGTTAAAAAAAAATATTACAAAAGTTCTGATTTATTCAGATAAAAAAAATACCCGCGGAAACATCTTCGATACCTAATAACTTTAAAAATAATCCGTTATGGTCACAAAGGTACAACCCGGAGTATATTATTTAAGAAAAAATCCCATATAGCCAAAAAAAATTACAAACACTTTGAAAACATGAGGCCCAACAATAAGCATAATAAAAAAAAATTCACTACTTCGT
This sequence comes from Tanacetum coccineum, assembly GCA_026074375.1. Lineage (NCBI taxonomy): Eukaryota > Viridiplantae > Streptophyta > Magnoliopsida > Asterales > Asteraceae > Tanacetum > Tanacetum coccineum. Next base: position 10,850 of record BQNB010161431.1, read on the forward strand.
TTTGACGTGCTGCTTACTGAACGGGTTGCCGCCTATTTTGGGCCGAGCCCAATTTTTTGGGTTTTTTTTTTATTTTTTTTTTTTCTTAAAATTTGTAAGCCACACGTTGGAGTTAAAAATAAAAATATTCAAAAGTTTCTGATTATATTCAGATAAAAAAAAAATACCCGACGGAAACTAACTTCGATACCTAATAACTTTAAAATAACGATTATGGTACAAAGGGTACAAGCCCCATTATATTAAATAATAAAAACTCCATATAGCAAAAAATACAAAACACATTTTAAAAATGAGGCCCAACACCATAAGCCATATAAAAATAAAATGATTACTCATAAACGCAATCGTTTTGACTGTGGGCGTTCTGCTACAGTAACAGGGCTCCCGATTTTGGTTTTTTGTTTTTTTTTTTTATTCTTTTTTATTTTTCTGCACAAAGTAGGAGTTAAAAAAAAATAGTACAAAAGTTATTCGATTTATGCTATATAAAAAAAATACTCCGCGGGAAATATGTTCGTTACCTAATAACTTTATAAAATAACCGTTATGGTCACAAACGTACAACCCATTATATAAAAAAAAAACTCATTATAGCAAAGAAAAAAAAATTTAAACATGAGGCCCAATCACTTAAGCCATATAGAAATTTATTTTTTTACAACTATACAGCACTTTTGTCGAAAAACTAGCGCCTAAAATTGCATAAATGTGCTCAAAGTAAAAAAAATACAAAACGGTTCCCTCAACTTTAATTAAACTATTTACGTTTTTCTTACAAAATAAATCCCGTAAAAAAATTATCAACAAAAAACACGTCAAGTTCTTATTGTTCACAATTTTTTTTACATTATAGGCCCACTAAAAAAAAAGATATCGAAACCGTCCAACAAAAAAAAAAGAAAATATTCGGGAAAAAATTAACCCGTCCCAACGCAAAAAAAAATTTCCCGAATCGTAAAAAAAAAGGAAATATCCTGGAAAAAATTAGCCAAAAAAAAACCCCAAAAATAACCTAAAATCTGGCCCAAAGTAAAAAAAAAAAAAAATAGAAAACGGACCCTCACCTTTTAACTATTTACGATTTTCTTACACAAAAATTCCCGTAAAAAAATTTACAAAACCGTCCCAAAAAAAGAAAATATTCAGGAAAAAATTAGCCCGTCCCAACGCAAAATTTTTTTTGCCCGAATCATACAAAAAAAGAAAATATTAAAAATTAGCTCCGCCATAACGCATAGCCCAAAAAAAACCCCCCGAAACGTAAAAAAAAAATTATTCGGGAAAAAATTAGCCCCGCCGCAACGCGCGGGTTCTTTTGCTTGTTTGTTCTATTTGACATTTTACAAAACTGAACATCATACGGAGTATCATCTATTCTATTCAAAAAAACTTAAACTTAGTTAGACAAAACTCGCTAAAAGAAACAAAAACAAAAGACCACACACGCAAAGTACAAAGATTTAACATGTTTTAGCCGTTTGACCTTCGTCTACAATTGAACTAAGTTGTACATGAGCATGTTAAGATATGTAGTTGAACAGAGCTTTAAAATGTATAACCCCTCTTGTATTTGGAGTTTTAAAATTCTTTTTCAGAAGAAAAAAAGGTTAACATATATAACTAGACGAATACATGTGCAAAACAACGGTGTATAAGACAAATAATTATACTTGCGAACTTGTGTTTGGTTGTGAAACTTGACGCAACACTTACGAGTTTAATTTGTAATCATAGCGAGAAAAACAAGTCTATAGGTTATAAACGAAAAATGATAAAACCCTTGAGGATAAAACAATATTTAAACTATTAATTTAGAGGCGAATATTGTTTTTAATTTTAATCGATGGTATATTGTAAACTTGTCACTTAAACCGAATTATTTAAACTTGTTTTGTACAAGTATTATAGGCATTAGATTCAAATTTAAGAATTTTAAATTTAAAGAAAATTATAAATAACTTATAACTACTGGAGATATTTATTATAAAGCCATATCATTAGAACAATGCATTTTTTCATATATGTTTAGTTAGGCTAGGCATTATGGCAGTGGGTCGCGACCTGCACTTTTCGGTGCCACATCAGCTTTCTCTCTCCAGCGACCTACATGCGACCTTTTGCCACTATAAGGCGACCTTTAAAAAAAATTATAACATCAAATTTAAATTTCATTAATAATAAAAAACTTTTTATTAAATAATAAAAAACATTTTCCGGGGTTATGTTACCGATTTCCGGGTCGTTATGTCCCAACGAGGCTTGAATGGAAAATCGAATGACGAATTGATAATCGATGTTTGAATATGACAAGGATATGATTGGGCACTAAACCTAATAAGCAAATGCACGAAAAGATAAGCAAGGAAAATAAGCTAGAGCATGCATAAAGGCTAGGAATGGTAAAAACACTAAAAACTTTTATACTAAGACACAAATAAGCTCAAATAAGCTTAAGACAAACCAAATAAGCTAGACTAACTCTAAATAAGCAAATTCAGCAAGCAATTAAACTAAGTTAAGCAGGAGAAACTCAGCAGTACTAACAACAGTACTAACAGTTTTAACTAACAGTACTAACTTGGAGTTAGTACTGCTAGCTTTGAGTTAGTACTGCTAGCTTTAACAAAACACAATGAAACAAGAAATAAGCAAATAGGCTAAAACAGATATTTAACTACCCCTAATAAGCACTCAGGCATAAGAATAAGCAACTAGAATAAACTAAAGTGGCAAATAAGCTAAAAAGCTACAAACTGATATACTATTAAAATTGCTTTGAAAAGGCAAATAAGCTAAAGTAAGCTCTACTAAAGACAGTAAAGGAAAATGGGCTTAATCTACTCTAAAAAGCTAAGGAAATCTTAAATAAGCAGAAATAATAAGCTGATAAGCTAAAATGAACCAACAGTACTAACAGTTTTAACTACCAGTACTAACTTGGAGTTAGTACTGCTAGCTTTAAAAATCCAAAAATAGAACTAGCAGTACTAACTATGGGTTAGTACTGCTTGTTCCAAACACCCCTTAAGGTTTTCAAAAATCATTTTTCCTTTTAGTCTAAGCTGATTTTGTGCTAAACAGATTATCAAATAACAAAATAAGACACTTATAAGCAAACTTCAATCAAGAATAAGCACTTAAATAAGCTGAATCAATCTAACAGTGTTAACTAACATACTACCAGTACTAACTGAGAAATATGCACAAGCTATTTTTAAACTAACAACTAAGCAAGATAAGCACTAAACATCATGATTAAGCATAAATAAACAAATATAAGCAACAAATAAGCACTAATGAGCAGTTCTACAGTAAATAAGCAAAATAAAAAAACTTACAACTCTCTTGCTCAAAACAGGGTTAAACAAAGAGTCTACAAGCTCTAGCTTGTATAAAACAAGCTAGTGAGAGTCCATAAGCCCATCCAGAACTGGCTTATCATCCATAAGCTGTGGTATATTTGAGTGTGGAATTTTCTGTGACTTTTCTTGTTACTACTAAACTTGTTTAGGTTGATTAACAAAAACAGCTTATCAATAAGCTTTAAGTGAGAGCTTACTAACACATTTAAACACAATTAAATAAGTTTAAGACTTGGAAAAAGTTTGGAGTTTTAACTTTAAATACCTCAAATTCTCATTAAACTTGAAATTGATTACAAAGCTGAAAGTAAAAGCTGAAATAACTTTAAATAAAATGACAATGAAAGTAAAATTAAGCTAAGTTATCTAAGATTATCTAGGATGCCTTCAAGGCTAACAAAAGGCTCTATTTATAGCCGAAACTTTCATTCTTGGGTCTTCCAACTGTGCTTCTTTTGTGAGAGCTTC
>BQNB010161433.1:3458-14682 GCA_026074375.1 Tanacetum coccineum
CTATCTAAACGTTTCTACCACTACGCGATCACAAAGGTTCTATATCGGAAGACATTTACAAAAGTAATTTAATAAACACTCATGCATTATTCGTACTTTCCCTATCGTTTTGAGTCTAAATCGAAACATATATTATCTTAGGTTGCATTCGTGTACCGCCGTTCGTTACCGTGTGATTATTCTTCTAGTTTCTCATTTCTCCACTACACTAATTCAAGGTGAGTTCATAGCCCCACTTTTACTCATTTTGAATAAATGTTTTATAACTTTTAGGGTGAGAAACATTGCTTGTTTTTTAAAAACGGACACAAGTATTTTACGTGAGATTTTCCTTGTTTACGTGTTGCCTAAGTAGCGTTTAGACTACTACCGCCCCACCTATCATAAATTGTTAATTTCTTGACCTACTATTTGGTTAAGTGAGCGTGAGTGTTATAAATAGATCTATTGGGACTAATTATCCCTATTCGGGTGGTGGTAATTCTCACTTGTCAGGTGTAATGGATCGCATAGGCAAACAGATATATACCATGTCGAAACTTAAGAAGGTAGACTTTGTCAGTTACCTTAGGGACTTGTTTCATCCTAGCAATATAAAATGCTATAAACGTAATTAGCTTCAGTGTCATGAGCTTAGTGCAACGTAAATACCCTTTTTGTGTGATGTTGTATCTGTTATAACTGTCACATACGTGTTTTGAAATCTTGTGGTCCACTATACTTATCTTTTAACTTAAACCTATGGATTCACTAACTTTATGTTGACGTTTTAAGCATGTTTTTCTCAGGTGCTTAGCTAGATTTACAAGATGTGTTATTTGAAGTCTATATGCTATGTGACTTCGACTGATTTCAAGACTATTTTACCTTTCATGCTTGTTGTCTTTGTCAAAGTTTGATATTGCTTCCACTATGTTTCCTTAATGCTTCTACTATGTTTTAAATTACTTTCAAATGGTTTGTAAGACTTATTTACTTTTAAATTATGCAATGAGTTATGACTATTTCTAAAATGTACCCCTTTAGTGGTCGTTTTCTATGCTTTGTACTTGAGATATGTATGACGTTACGCCCTCAGACACGTATTCCGTCCAGGCCCCATTAAGGGGTGTGACATACATTAAAATATCTTATTTGATCATTTAAGGGTTACACATTTTGTAACCTCAAAACACTTTTTTGATCAAATAAGTAAAAAATAAGTGGTTATACATTTTTCCTGTTAAATTAGTTATTTGGTTATTTGATGGTTTTAAGTTTTAACGTTACAAGTATTGATCAAGTTTTAAAATCCTTCTATAACAAACAAGTTTGCGAGTCTGAATTTTTAAGCCTCGCTAATTATAAAATAGTCATAAATGCTTTATATATAAGTAGAGATAGCGAGTCTAAATTTAGAAACTGATGCAATATAAGCTCTATTAAACCGTAAGTGTATGATATTGACGTGTTATGATTTAAAAGTGTTGGGCCAATTTAGAGCCCAATTGTCTCTGCCTAGATTTAAACAGAAATTAGGCTAAGTGTTGAAGACCCGCTGAGTGCAAAGCATCAGTGGGCAGTGAAGACCCGTTGAGTGCAACAAATCATTGGGCTTTAAAGACTCGTTGAGTGAAAAGCCTCAACGAGCAACATTAGACGGATTCAAGTCAAAGACATCGACAAGGAAGTCAAAGATTACTTGAAGACATACTCATCAGCTGGGATGGAATCAGCTGGTATGTAGATGGAAGACACTGATGTTTGAAGAGAGTCAGGGGTGGCAATACCCTGAGTATCTTCTACCGTTTGAATAAGAACAAGTTGAACTTCTTATATCACTGTTTTTAGTTTAGGCGGGATAATTCATAAAGCATAAAGGCGGGACAATATTGTCCTTTGGATTATAGCAGACCTAAGTACAAAGTTGGTAAAAGTAGTGAACAGTTGGTAAAACTGTTCACTAAAGTATGGGCGGGATGTTTCCAAGAATAGACATGCATTTAATGTAATTGTACTTCCACCATAGGATTCTTGACACATCCCAGTTACCCTCACTAAGGAATCAACCTCGTATCACTATAAATAAGGAATGCCTTGAGGAGTAAATGCTATCGCTTTTATTGTTATCGTTATTATAAGCATTTACTCCTTTGTCGAACTTACATATTAGCTCGCTGATCCTATCCGAGGGATTCTACAAGTTCGCTTGTAAACTTGATACTTTGTTAAGTTTACCTGTTTAAAGGGTAACTTTACATTGTCATTCAACTTGTGCGATCCATAGTATATTGTAATTCTTTAATTATATCAATAAAGCATTACACGATTGAAAAGTTATTACTTGTGTTATTCATCCTTGATAAGTTTTATACTTCCATATAGACGTGTTATTTGGGACTTTCAATTGGTATCAGAGTAGTATTTGATTTACAAAAAACTTTAAACTATTCTTTGTTTTAAAATCAAGATCCAATCATGTCTGGAACTATACCACATATCCCAATACCTTTAGGAACAAATACTGGTAATCCTAGTAGTTCTAACAGAATTGACCAAATTCTAGTTAACACTAATAAAAACACTACTACAAACAATGTAGCTTAGAAAGTTGTTAATGAGGATCTCCCTCAACTTTTTAATTTAAGAGGAGGTTCTCGTGCCATAAATGTGCCTCCTTATGATGTAGAAGATTTTTCCAGTTGTAAAGATAGGTTCTTGATTTAGCTTGAAGGTCTTGAACCCTATCTTCTTGAAGTATTAGAAAATAGACCATTTATTCCCATGTCACCTTTGTCCACCACCACTAATCCTTTGACCAAACCTCCAAATCAATGGTCACATGAGGACATAATACTTGCTAATCAAGATAAGAGGTTAAAAAGCATCATTATCTCTTATCTACCAAATGATGTCATGAAATTTGTCATTAAGTGTACCACCGCTAAGGCTATATGGACTGATATAATCTTAGCCCATGAGGGACCCTCTAACATAAGAGATACCAAGATTGCTACCTTAAGACTAAAATTCAATGCTTTTAAATAATTAGAGGGTGAAAATGCAAGGAACCTACACTAGGCTTAAAGTCTTGGTAAATGACCTTGAAAATAAAGGTGTCTCTATTTCTCAAGCTGAAGTGAATGCCATGTTTGTCAACAGCTTGCCAAGAAATGGCTAAGTATGAATTAAACTCAGAGGGCCAATAACTCTATCAAAAATGATACGCTGGCCGCTCTGTATGGAAAATATAACTATGAGGAAGGGCTGATTGACCAAATTTATAAGTCAAGATTTAGCATTCAACCCTCTAGCTCAAAAGCCTTGATTTCTAAAAACCATTTTTAGGATAGTGACTCTGATGTTGAAGAAGACACCAAGAGCAGCAATAAATTTCTAGATGATTTGAATGCTGAGTTTCATGACAAAGCTCTGCTTATAAATCAGAGGAGATTATACAAAAGATCTGGAAGGGTTGGTTCAACCAAGAAACCTATAGATAAAACCAAGGAAACTTGTTTTGCTTATGGTAAACTAGGTCACTTTTAAAAAGAATGTCCATCAACAAAAACTTCTAGTCCTTCCTATTCTTCACCAAACAAAACATATAGCAAACCTAAGTTTAAACCCAATCCAACATCTCAAAACAATCAAGGTGTTAACAATCATCAAAAGGACTACAAAAGAAAATATAAGGGGTAGAAAGCTGATATTGATGTTCTTACAAAGAAGATTGATGCTATGCCAAAGGGAAAAAGTAAAAAGGGGTTAGTTGCTGAGTCTTTTGACTGGGATGAGGAATTTGTATCCTATGAGGATGAAGGGGTTACCAAGGTCAAGGAATTTATGTCTATATCTAAGGATGGGCCATCTGTTGGAAAGGGAGGTGCTATGTTAGGTTAACAGTTGAAATCACCATTAAAAAGGCACAAAGACTTCTTTCTATGACTGATGGTGATGAAAGGAAACATGTCCTAGACTATACTTATGTTGATCTCTATTGTGTGGAGGATCATAGGAAAAACTTGCTCAGCAAGTTCAACTCCCTTAACCAGGAGTTTTCCTCATATAAGTCCAAACTAGCTGACCTTAAAAATAAACAAGGCCCTAAATTGTTCTCTCCAGAATGAGATTGTTAGATTAAATCAAGAAAATGAATCTTAGAGAGATGAAATCACTGACTTAAAGAAAGTCATTGAGAAATGGGCTTCTAGCAAAGTCACTCTTGACCAACTGCTCTTTGAGCAAATACCTAGTAACATTGTCCATGCCGTAGGAGGAAGAGGAAAGAAAAAGGACACCATCTCTTCAAAAGAAGATGTGTTCTCTAAGGCATCTGAGTCTCCATTTGTGAATATCTCTAATGTCAACTCTAACTTTGAGTCTGAGTCTGAGTCTGACAACTTGGAACCATTGCCTTCTCTACCTAAACTTATAGGGGCTAAGCCCACTAATACATCAGCTGATGTTGTTAGCCGTGTTTTTATGTAAATTGATGGTCATTATTATTCCCGAGCCTCGTATAGGAAAATGTAGTTTATGGGAATTATCTTAAGCTAATTAGGCCTAGGTGTCAGGATAAAGCCCAAGTATTTGGCCTAATATAAGCCCAAGCGACTTCACAAGGAGTCCAAGTCCCTTGTACTATAAATACCCTTCCTTGCTCTCAAGGAAGGGTGTTGCTTCTCATTTTCTTTTCTAAATAGAAGTCACCATCTTTCTCTCTTCCTCTTTCTCTCTCTAGAATTTCTTTTATTTTCATATGTTAGGATGTGTGTGATATAGAGGTTAGCATGTGGTATCAAGAGCCAAGGAGTGTGTAGTGATTTGTGTGTGTTTTAGTTTGTTTTTGTCTATAAAAGGGTGCGTTTTGGCTTTCTACTCGAACTAAAAAAAGTACAATTTTTTTGGTGTTTAAAATCATCAAGTTTGTGTTGCACTAGGCATTTTGGCTTAGGATTTTTTAGTGTTTAAAATCATCAAGACTTACACTTTATAAGTCTTATAAAGTGTAGAAAGCCAAAACATACGTAGAAAGCCAAAACGCGTTTTGGTGTTTTTAAACATACGTAGAAAGCCAAAACATACGTAGCTTAGCCTTCTTCTCTTGGCTTGATGATTTTAAGCCCAACCCGTATGTTTTGGTGTTTAAAATCACCAAGTACAATTTTTTTGGCTTTCTACACGTCTTATAAATCAACGCGTTTTGGCTTTCTATAAGTCTTATAAAGTGTATTTTTAAGTGATTTGAAAAGTGGGTTTCTAAAAAAGTTTGAAGGTGGCGATTTATACACTTGAAGGAGGTGATTTATACCATCAGGCAATTTATACAGTTTTCACTAGGCAAAACATACGTGTTGCACTAGGCGAAACATACATATTGTACTAGGTGAAACATACCATTTGGCTTAGGTGATTTATACTAGTTTCACTAGGCGATTTACACACTACAATTTTGCTTAGGCGATTTATACCTCTTTCATTAGGAGAAACATACACTGTTTTTTCATTAGGAAAAACATACCACTTTTATTAGGAGAAACATACATTGTTTTTTCATTGAGAGGAACATAACACTTTCATTAGGATTAACATACACTGTTTTTTCATTGGGAGGAACATACCACTTTCATTAGGAGAAACATACACTATTTTTTAATTAGGAGGAGCATACCACTTTCCTTAGGAAAAACATACACTGTTTTTTCATTAGGAGGAACATACCATTTTCCTTAGGAGAAACATACCAATTTCATTAGAAGAAACATACCATTTTCCTCAAGAGAAACGTACCACTTCTATTAGGTGAAATATATATCATTTTTCTCAACAAATTCTTATTTTCATGGTCTCTTCTTGATTTGGTAAAATCCTAAGAAAGTCTCACCTATTTTAGTTTCTCGGTTTAATCAAGACTTGTAAAATCCCGTAAAATAAATTTATATTGTACTTTCAAGGACTTAATCTATATCAAAAACAACTCATAATCACTATTTACTAACACGATTATAGTATATCATCTCACATCATTTTTGCAATGTCAACTCAACAAGACATTTATACTGCTGGTTCTAAAATACGTCCACCTATGCTCAATAAAGACAACTATGTTACATGGTCTTCTTGTCTTATTCGCTATGCAAAGAGTAAACCGAATGGGAAATTGATTATGAACTCTATCAAGAATGGTACCTATGTAAGACGAATTATCCATGAACCCGATGATCTTAACGGTGTACCACCTGTAGCCGAGTTTACTCATGAGCAGACAGATGATGAACTCACTGACAAAGATGCAAAGCAAATGGAAGTTGATAATTAAGAAAATCAAACTATCCTTATAGGTCTTCCAGAAGACATCTATGCTGCAGTAGACAGTTGTGAGACAGCTCAGGAAATTTTGTTACGTGTTGAACAGATGATGAAAGGTTCTACCATTAGAGCTCAAGAGAAGAAGGCTAAGCTATTCAATGAATGGGAAAACTTCAAACCTACTGAAGGGGAATCAGTTGAATCTTACTATCATTGCTTCTTGAAGTTAACGAATGATTTATCTAGAGAAAAACACTTTCTAGAAAAGATAGCCAGCAATCTCAAGTTCTTAAACAATCTCCAGCCTAAATGGAATCGATCTATCACCACTGTTCATCAAATAAAGGATATGTACAAAGTGGACTACACTTAGTTGTATGATTTCTTGAAATTCAATCAAGCTGAGTGTGGAGATTGAATAACTCCTTAGATCGTTTAAGCTCAGTTTGTTTAGAACTTTAATCTAGGATGAACAATAACAAAGAACAATAGAATGCACAGCGGAATAAACATTAAAAAAACATTCTTTATTATTTCCTAACAAGGTTTCATCATCATCTTTATACAATGACTACTACAAGCCCCAATCTTACCTGATCAATGGTAAGACAGTTACATCAACAGGATCAAACTAATGACCTTGGGGCTAAAACATATGCTAGCATCTACATCTTCCTGTGGGACGTGTAAACCCACACACACACGTTTTACACCTTTAATGCACACATACACGCTTTTTGGCACACCTAAAACAATATGCCTGGACCTCCTTTTATAGCATAAGGAGTCAAGGCTTACATGGAAACTAATAAAAGATATTAATAAGAGAATCAATTAATTATTCATCTTTATCTTTTACCAAATCTGATAGAATCCTCTAATTCTTACCTTTTGTAGAATTCTTCAATTACAACTTTGGTCCTTTTTCTTTCCATCTTGTTTCATTCTTGTTTTGTCTTATCAACTCAAATATAATTCCCAACAATCTTCCCTTAGTTGATAATGACAAAACTAAATAAGCATGAACTTCCCCTTAAGCTACCAAGGATCTACAAGTTGCAAATCATCAAATCTTCTTCCCCTTTTTGTCAACATCAAATAGGGAACATATGAATATAAGAAACTTTGATCTTGACCACTACAAACCAATATTACACTTCTAATCCAAGTATTCCAATGACCCAAATTTCCCTCCATTACGCACCATAAGAAAAATGAACTTGAGTAGTAGAAACTTACACTAGCAGTAGTAACAAAGGCTAGCAGTAGTAAAAATCTTCACCTCGATGTAGCATATAAATGGTTAAACATTTTAACATTAAGCTTCCCCTGAAACCCATATGTTAACCATCTCTTGAATCATCAAATTCTGTAGGCTTTATGTAATGATCACTAATGAAGAAAACTAAGTATAATGAACTTGATGTAGAAGTAGAATAACCCAAACTTGTGTCTTATATCTTATACTATCCACGTGACATCAAACTTATAAATAAATCTGTGAAATATAAGTAGATCACAACCTCTTGACAAAGTCCTCAATCTTCTATGAGACACATAACCAAAGTGATAGCAAATGTGAGCATTGAGCACCATAAGTTAGATCACACACCTTTGCTAGATTCTGACAAGTCTTCATCACATCATTTCTAAGCACGAACAAGTTATCTTTAAAGTGTAACACCTACTTTAAGATATGATAAAAACACGCATCTAAACAATTCCACTTCATCTTCAAATAGGTGATAAACAATCTTATTCGTAACCATTTAAATAATCCAAAAACAAATATGAGCCTTTAAAACATTTAAAACCATAACCAAAAACTTATTTCCTGTGTGTGTTATCAATAACCAAAACTGCCATTTGTCACCCGATATCGAACCAAACAAGCAGTATAAACTTCTTTTCTCGAACGACACTAGCAGTTTTAAAATATTCTCGGACAAAGAAAGCAGTATTAACATACTTAAATAGCTTTAAAACCCTCGAACAGTACTAACCTTTAACCTTTTACGCCCAAGCAGTACTAACGTGTATAAGGCTGGTAGTAGAAACAGTATTAATCATCATATAATCACAAACAGTAGTAACTGTTTCTTTCATTTTTCTAAACCATGAAGCAGTACTAACCAATCTTGTGCACGAATAGCATAGCAGTACTAACTCCACTTCCTTTGAGCCTAAACAATAATTATTACTGCCATAAACACGAATAGGTATAACAAAAATAGTATTAATATTAGGGAGCAGTACAAACTTCTTTTTAGCCTAAGCTGTTTTAACATAAGGCCCACCAAATACCAAAACATCTATATTAACAATTATACCCTTCACGTCATTGCCCTTATTATCTTTGCCCTTACTCGTCACGTCCAACAAACCCTAGCCATTAGGGTTTATTACTGATGTTGCTACAGTAACAGAATTAACAAAAGGAAGTAGTAGTAACATACAAGCAGTGGTATTCTTCATCATGTACATAATGAACACATCAATATGTAGCATCCTTCATGACTAAACCCTTAAAATCTGAAGCCACATCTGATGTAAAAAGTCAATACACAAACCCTGAATAATTAGGGTTTCGTTATGGTAAGAAGAATAACAACGAACAAAAGTAAAACTCTTCAAGCATGAACAGAATATATATAAGCATTTAACGAACCAGATCTATCACCAAGAAGCCTAATACATCTTTGATGCATAATAAATAGAGTTTTACCGACTTAGGGTTTTATCAAAAACCCTAGTTTTTCACCGAATTTGATGATTATTGAAAAAGAAAGACCGAATTCGATGTAAAGACAACCCTTAATAATAACAATGATTTACAATCATATTGCATACCCATAACAGGTAGAGAGGACGATTATAAACACTGTTATGTCAACATAACTTCAAAACCCTAGAAAACTTTTACCACAAAACGATTTCTTGAAAATTAGGGTTTTAGGGTTTTTTCAAAAACCTTATAGATGCTAGATCAAGAGCCACGAGGCTCTGATACCAATTGTGGAGATCGTTATAGACTCATCTAGGATATGTTTTACATATAATATAAAGAGTTAAGTACATTTTTGGTCCTTGTGGTTTGTACAGATTTCACTTTTGGTCTAAAATTCAAAAAAGTTTTGCTTTTGGTCCGAATTTCAAGTTTCGTTTCACTTTTAGTCCATTTTGATGTTGACTGTTAGTTTGACCCATTAAAAAGCTTAAAATGACTAAAATACCCTCGTTTTGGCAATGAAAATGACTAACGTACCCTCTTTCCATTCTTTATTGTTATTATTATTATTATTATTATTACATATATCTTATCTATATATGCCAAAAGTTCAATATAGACCAAATATTTGTCATAGACCCAATGAACCAATCCTAGCCACTCATTTTTTATCAAAAAAAAACCCCCACTTTTCACCTCTTTATAAAAAATTAAATATCTCACACACTGTTAATCGTTACGCAAAACAAAACATATCATCGCGACGAGAAATAAATTATCTTTCTATAGAGGGGCGACACTATGTACTTTCGATGAACTATTTTTTATGATTTTATGAAGTCATATACAATTTTATGAAATCATATATGATTTATGAAATCATATATGATTTTATGAAATCATATATGATTCGTTATACGAATCATATATGATTTTCGCAATTCGTGACTAAAACAAAATTGAATAAAAGTTAGTTAGAATCACAAATCATATATGATTTTATGATTCGTCATACGAATCATATATGATTTTCGCAATTCGTGACTGAAACAAAATTGAAAAAAAGTTCGTCGGAATCACAAATCATATATGATTCGTTATACGAATCATATATGATTTTCGCAATTCGTGACTGAAACAAAATTGAAAAAAAGTTAGTTAGAATCACAAATCATATATGATTTTATGATATCATATATGATTCGTTATACAAATCATATATAATTCGTTATACAAATAATATATGACTCGTTATACGAATCATATATGATTTTCGCAAATCGTGACTGAAAAAAAATATCGAAAAAAAGTTTCTCGAAAGTATATCGTGTCACCCGTCTACTGAAAGATAAAAAAATACACGTCGCGATGGTGTTTTTTTTGTCGTGTGACGATTTACCGTTTGTAAAATATTTTATTTTTAAAAAAGAGGTGGAAAGTGAGTTTTTTTATTTTGGATGAAAAAATAGATGGTTGAGATTGATTCATTGGATCTATGACAAATAATGGGTCTATGTTGATCTTAACTCATCTATATATACACGCATATATACAAATCCATCCAGATCTAAGAACCCTAATCTATCTCACCTCTTCAATCCTACTACGTTAATAACCATAAAATTAAAACCATTTTATTTTTCCTTTGTTACAATCAAATATTACAAACACACTCACAAAGCACATATACATCGACAACCATTTACCCCATAAGATCCATACACACATTTAAACCAAATCAAAATATGTTTTTTTTCTTCTTGCTACGAGACACCACAAACAAAAACACTAAAAAAATCAAAACAAGTCACACCCCTTTGGTTCATGATCCATCGCCACCACCAAATACTAGGGTTAGGGTTTTTTTTTTTGTAAGATTTAGGGGTTTTGGGTTTTTATTTAAGTTGAAGATAAATATTGATGGGTTATTGTTTGGAGGGTGTTTGGCAAGAGATTGAGGAGCAGAGGTAGGGGTTAGGAGGTGGCGGTGACGTGCGACTGGTGGGTGGTGGGGGTTTAGGATCTGACTAACTTTCAGATCTAATTGTGTTTGTGGATGGGTGTTAGGTTGGTCATCGTTTGTGGTTAGCAGCTGTGGAAAAAGGTGGTTGGTCGTGGGGGTGGTGGTGGTTGTCGTTAGGGTGGGGGTTGTGGTTAGCAGCTGTCGTTAGGGGGTGTGGTAGGTTTTAATAACGGCGACAAGTG
>BQNB010161434.1:0-14681 GCA_026074375.1 Tanacetum coccineum
CATTTATGGGAAACATATCATGTTGGAAATAAGTGAATTGAGTGAAATTTAGATATTTATAGTAGACTTTCTAAATATAGAAAGTAAAATGTGAAATGAAAAGTTATTTTTAGAAAGTTTAGTAAGTAGCATTTATGTAAAAAGGTTTACCCAAATTAGCGTAGATTTTTGTGGAAATTCAAGGTAATGTAAATTATAATGTAAATAATAATTTAAGAATTTTTTTATGTATGTATATATATAAATCGGCCCAAGAAAGGAAAAAAGAAAAGAAAAAGGATTTTGGGCCTTATCTAGAGGAGTTTTAATAGGATTAGAATGCTAGTTAATTAGATAGGTTATCCCTTAGCCTATATATATCAAAAACCACGACTCCATTAGCTCCAAAACCCTAGGTGTCGACTTCTCCCGCCCTAAGAACAAGGAACCAAGAATCTTGATCAAGAAGTAACCAAGAATCGGTGTTAGGATCAAGAAATCAAGAGGTAAGTATGCTTAACTTAATTAGAATTATGCAATAATGTAATTAGACTTATGATGGATCTAGGGTTTACATAAAATACAGATTATATATGAATTTTAATGATGGTATGATGATTAGGGTTAGTTTAGGGTTATGATCATGCATGTTGTATGTTAGGGTTTGCGTTAGAACATGATTTAGAGTTGAGCAGATTTTAGGTCTGTGTTCAACTGATGATATCTAGTTGTTAGAAACGTGTTTTGATATGATTCAAGAGCCTAAATTGTAGTTCAAAGAGTCTATTTTTCAAAAAGTCTAGCCACGAATGATTTTGAGTTTTGGAAGTTAGTTAAATGTTGGTTACAAGAAAAGTTGTCAAAACAGTGAATACGGGTCAGAATTAGGTCATGTTTAGGAGGGTAAAACCCTAACTTAAAAGTGGAATTAGTGAGAGCCAATCTACAGTGATTAGGTTCAATATGTATATAAAGAAACCCTAGAAGGATAGCTTCTGATTGTGTGTCTAAGTATGGTAATTAGGGTCATATATTTTAGTGTGCAATCAGATCTGAATTGGGACAGTTTTGAAGTTGTATTTTATTTGGGATAGTTGCACATGTAATGAGTACTTGGGAATCACAAGGCAGTTAGTAAACTCATAAATGAACTTAGGTAATTTTTGGTATAATTTATGAAGGTCATGAAGTAAGGTTTTAAGGTAGTAAAGATACACTAAAATTCTGCAATTCTGAATAAATTATAGTTGACTAGTGTAATGTGTTAATGAAGTGGTTAAGGTTTGGCATGGTGTCGGGATGACCCATGATGGTTAATCAAACCCTTAGACATCCATCATATGTGTGTTGCATGGACTAGAGCTTTTAGCTTGGTCACGTGTAACCGTGTTTATTTATTTGTATAGTTGCGTGATAGGAATTAGAAGCTGCGTTTTGAGCATTCAGGTGAGTTTTATAGTCCCACTTTTTTTAAATTTTTAGCACTAATTTCTAAAACATAATTAGTATGGATCGGTTTTTTGGATAGACTTACGTTTTCTTTTGAGTACATTAATGTCTTGATGAGTTTTTTCTTGTTCGAGTTCGTTTGATTTTAATTTTTGAAGTTTTTTATAGGGTTCATGGTAATTTTCTTTCGGTTTTCAAACAATTAAAATTATTTAGAGTATGTACTGGTGTTTTTACGATCCCTTTTGGTATTATTGTGTCCTTTGTTAACTAATTTTATAATTGATGTCCAAGTATAAAAGCCCTTTTGAAGTTTAGTGTTAGTGTTTGGTAAATTAATGGTGTTTAAATTGATCTTTTGTTAAATTAAATATGTTTTATTGACCTATGCAAATAGGATATGAAAAATTGTTAGTGGTTATATAAAATTTTATTTTATTATAAAATCAGGTTTAAAGTGATTCATAGTGGTATGATACGATACACCATTAGATAACCATCTCTAGATTGGTATGACAACCAGAATGGAATTTTATAAAGATACATTTAAGACAATTTTATTATTCTTTTTAAAATGTTTTTTTTATACTTAAAGTGACTTATTTATTTAAATTGATTTTTATAAAACATTATTTGAAATGGTCTTTCGAGTAAAGTCCGTTAATTGGTATAAGAATTTCCGTCTTTAGTATTGATTTTTTTGTGTTCTTTTGTCGTGGTACGCCTGTTGATTTTATTTCGTTTGCGCTTTCACTTGGTACATATACGTATCCTTTCTTTTAAAGGATTCTTATGTCATTTGATCCACGTCTATTTGCATATGTGGAATCTCCTATATGCATTCTAGCCTTTGACTCGATATTCATTTGTTATCCTATTTGATTATTCGTAACCTTTGGAGTTCGTGTACCGTTGAGTCGTTGGATAATTTGCATGTGATTGTGGGAATGGATTGGTTGTCAAGAGGAAGTTTGTTATAACAATTCCCCCCCTTTGATAGTATGTCTTGAGAGGTGGTTTGGTTACCGTTGAAAGGTGATGAGATACTTCAGGATCATGGTGAACGTACTCAAGGAGTCGTAAAAACCTTAATGAACACAAAGGTAGGTGAATCAAAATTGAGTGATATTTCCATCATACGAGATTTTATTGATGTGTTTTCAAATTATTTGTCGATGACCACCATGACAACAAGTTGAGTTCCGCATAGATTTGGTTCATGGAGCGACGCCAGTCGCGAAGTCTCCATATCGTTGGCACCCTCGGAAATGAAAGAATTGTCTAGGTAACTTCAAGAGTTGCAAGGCAAGGGTTTCATACGATCTAGTCATTTTACTTTTGAGGAGCACCTGGTGTTATTATTATGTGGAAGAAGGGATAGGTTCTTTTCGCATGCGTATTGATCATAGGGAGTTGAACAAATTAACTGTTAAAAACCGTTATCTACTCCCTAGGATTGATGAATTGTTTGATGAGTTACGAGGAGTGTGTCCTTTCTTAAAGATATATTTTCGGTGAGGTTATCATCAGCTACGAGTACATGAGGATGCCATTCTAAAGACTGCATTTCGAACGAGATACGGACATTTTTGAGGTCTATGTTATGCCTTTTAGGGGTTAACCAAGGTCCAGCGTTTTCATTGGACTGAAAGAACCGGGTTTGCATACTGTACTTAGGTAGGTTGGTCATCGTATTCATTGATGAATTTGGCCTACTCAATGTCGAAGGAGGAGGAAATGAGTTCACTTAAAGTTAGTGTTGGGAAGTCCAACTGAGGATGAGTAGATGTTATGCTAAACGTTTTTTAGTAGTATGAGTTTTTGTTGGAAATAAGTGCATTTTTTGGGTTAGTGGTCATACTTAACGTATTCTTGTGGACCAAGTAAGGAGTGAGACAGTAGGAATTGGATGATTTATTCTTAGGATGGTCAGGTTATACAGTCGTTCATCACGAATTTTTTTTTAGATGTTGATCCCCTTTACTTCCCTAATTAAAAATAAAAAAAAAACTAAGGGAATCAGAAGTATGAGTTTAGCGTTTTAGAAAAAAGAAGAGGCTTTTCAGACTTGAAGAATGATTTTTTGATACTCCGTTAATGGGATGAAGTGAGTGATGCATTGAGTAGAAGGAAAGATGAATCAGATGAGTAAGAGGAATGATACTGGCAGCCCAAGTAGGCGTTCAAGTATGAAAATACTCGCAGAAAGGATACATGGTTTAGATCTACAAATGGAAAGAAAAGGAGACGAGAGTTTGTACTTTATGGATCGGATTTGGGTTCTATTATTGGGAAGTGTAATGGATGAGGCCCATGCATCAAGATATTTGGTACATCAGGGAGTGGATAAGACGTACTATAAACTTAGAGACATGTATTGGTAGCCATGTATAGAAAAGGTATGGTACATATGTTAGCAATTCGTCAGATTTGTTTAAGAGGTGATGGCTATTGCAATGCACAAAAGGACTTTTGGCTTGCTGCAACAGCCTGAGATACTTGAGTGAAAATGATATAAAATCACTATAGATTTTATCACTAAATTTCCAAGGTCAAAGTAGTGAGTATGATGTGATTTGGGTGATGGTCGATAGACTGACCAAGTTAGCTCATTTTCTAGCTATACAAGAAGATTTCAAGATGTGAAGTTGGCAAGGATTTATATTGATGAATGGAATTCTGGGGTACGATCAACTCAGATGAGTTGGAATGATTTACCTCGTGGTTTTGGAGGTTGTTTTTGTGAAAGTGTTTTTGAGACGCGGTTGGATATTGAGTTCATGCTTAACATCCTCAAGCGGACGGACTATTTATGGACAAAGTGGAACGTTATGATTTAGAACTTTGGAAGATATAGTGATGGGCATGTGTATCGATTATTTTGGTGGTAGTTATCATTTGAGCATTACGGTATTAGTAGTGCTCTGTTTGAAGCTTTGTATGGAAGGAAATGTAGGTCGCCTGTTCTTATGGAGAGTTTAGAGAGAGAGTAGTTTGATCGGACACGAATTTGTATAGAGACGACAGGATAGGGTGGTTATTGATTAAAGGAAAAGATCAAAGCGGCGAGGAGATCGTCAAAAGAGCTATGCGTTAAGAGGAATAACCATTTGATTTTGAGGTGGTGTTGATCGAGTTGTTATTAAACGGTATTGTCGCCATGGAAGGGCGTTAGTGTGCATTTTGAAAGAAAGAAAGGGTAAGGTTTGCACCAAGTTATGTAGGGTCGTTTGAGATCTTGAAAGGATTTGGTCTTGTTGTAGCTTATAGGTTGAGGTTACCGAGGTGTTGAATGAGTGCATGCTCCTTTCATGTGTTAATTTAAAAGAAGTTCTCGCGGATGCTAATTTGCAAGTGACCATTGGATGTGATCAGGTTCGACAAAGACACATCGGTTTGATCGAGTAACATATAGAGATTATGGATCAAGAAATTAGAAGTGTTAAAACGTAAAGAAGATAGCACTAGTGAAGTTAAATGGAATTCATTACTTGGTCCTAGCTTTAATTGGATCAGGGATAAGTTGAGAATTAAGTATCACAGTTGTTCGTGGGAATGAGTTGTTAAGCATTGCTATTTTAAATTCTCGGGAGAGATTTCCTCTTGGTGAGGGATTTCTGTGGACACATGTGATGTAATCGGTTAGTGATACATTAGAAATGGATAAGTTGGGTAATTGTCGGCCATTCATGTAGGTGCTTTCAGCAACAAAATTGGGGACAGTTTTGAAGTTGGATTTTATTTGGGATAGTTAAACCTTGTAATGGGAGCTTGGGGAATCAAAATTGGTTGTTAGTAAATAATAAATGAACTTAGGATAAATTTTTGGTTTATTTTATGGAAGGGTAAGCAGAAGTTTTTTTACATTATGTGAGATACACTAAATTTCTGCATTTGTTGCAAATAAATTGTAGTTAACTAGTGTAATGTGTTAATGAAGTGGTTAAGGTTGGGCATGGTGTCGGGCTTAACCCTGATGGTTAATCAAACCCTTAGACATCCATCATATGGTTGGTTACAGTGGACTAGTTGAGCTTTTAGCTGCTTGTCGGGTTAACAGTGTTTATTTATTTGTATAGTTGGTGATTATGGATTTGGTAAAGCTGAGTTTTGAGTAATCAGGTAAGTTACATAGTCCCACTTTTTTTACTTTGTTTTAGACTTGGGATGGAAATGATGCTGTTGGGATTCTTGATTTGATGAGGCAAAGTGAATAAAAAAATGAAACAAAAAGACTTAAATGCAAAAGAAGAATTCTTCAAAAGATGGATGAGTTTAAGATTTTTAAAAGGTCTCCTTAGAAGATAAAGATACAGAGATATTATTAGATGTTAGGAAGATATTATTTGTTCTTTCTTTTGTAATTTGTTCTTATCATTTGTAAACCTAGACTATCTTGTAGATTAATTGATATCAGGCATATGGTTTTAGGTATCCTAGAAACATAGAACTCTCTCAATAAGAGTATAGTAGTTAGTTAGCTAGATAGTTAATAGTTAGTTAGTAGACCCAAAGTATAGATTTAAGGCAAGGTGGAATCGTACGGAATAAAGAAAATCTTGAAAAACATCATTGTTCTAATTGTTATTATTCCGCTGCGTAATTGTTTATCTTTGATGTTTGTAATCCTAGATTAGATCTAAACAATATGAGTCTTAAACGATTCTTAAAGGGTCATAACAGACTCCACAATTGGTATCAGAGCCTTTAGGTGGCTCTTGATCTATGATCAACAAGGTTTATTTTGGTGTCGCATCTATGAAGAAAAAGAAGGTTCGAATTTTCTATTTTGGCTACAAGGGAAATTCGGTGATGTTTATGATTTTTGGTAAAGAGCAAATTCGGTGAAGTTAAAGGAATAGTTTTCGGTGTTAATAATAAGGATCTCATGTATTTGATGTGTTTCATTATATGATTCTTAGATCGGGATGTTCTTGGTTCGTTTTATTAATATTGTTACATCACGACAAGAAATCAGAAGACACAAGGAGATCAAAGAAGCGTGGGGTTTACAAAAACCGAATAAGGGTCTGAATCGATTCAAACGATTCAAATCATTTAGAGTTGTGCAACAAGTGATAAAGCAGCAGGTTCATGGGTTTACAAAGTTTTCAACAGAGGGTATTAATGCTATTATGACAAATTTCTGACAGCTTGGGTGACGATAAATAAGCGTCGTCTTTATTCTTAAAAAAGGGGGGTGGGATCCATTAAAACAGTTGTTTTGTACTGCTAAGTATTCGTATAATGAATAGTGTTGCTTCTATACTTTCTATTGGCAAGGTCATCACGTATTGTGCTGCTGTCCATAAAAAGGTTTTCTGGTTCGTGTTTAGCGGTGATGCTGTTGGATATGGATGCGATCTTATTGAGTACTTCAGGATTTATTGGTAGTATTGGTATGTCAATGTTGTAAAATTAATGCTGCTAAAGATTTTTGATTCAAATCTGCCTATATATACAATTATTATTGTTGCTTGTACTCGTTAATACTGCTCCCGTTTATACGCTAGTACTTTGCTATCTTTGCGTTTAGTACTGGTAGTTATGTGTTAGTGCTGCCTGTTTTCACTTTGTACTGCCAAAGGAAGCTTGCTTTGTTTGAGTTCAAAGATGAGTTTTTATGCTACTGGTTTAGTGCGATTAAAGAAGAAAGAAAGCATATGTACATGTTAAGGTCTTGGAAACCTAATTACTAACTTACTTCTCCTATTGGGCTTAAAAGACTTAATGCTGCTCAAATACATGGTTTATGCTGCTGTGATTTGATTCATGGGTATTAGATTGTTGGGATTCTTGATTTGATAAGACCAAGTGAATAAAAGAATGAAACAAAATGACTTAAATGCAAAAGAAGAATTCTTCAAAAGATGGAAGATTTTAAAGATTTCAAAAGATCTCCTTAAGAAGATAAAGATATAGAAGATAATATTATATGTTAGGAAGATATTATTTGTTCTTATCTTTTGTAATTTGTTCTTATCCTTTGTAAACCTAGATATCTCTAGTATACAAAGAGATATCAGGCATATGGTTTTAGGTATCTCAGAAACATAGAACTCTCCCAATAAGAGTCTAGAAAACGTGTGTGTACACACGATAGTTAGTAGTTAGTTAGCTAGATAGTTAATAGTTAGTTAGTAGTCCCAAAGTATAGATTTGGGGCAAAGTGGAATTGTATGGAATAAAGAAAATCTTGAAAAATATCATTGTTCTAATTATTATTATTCCGTTGTGTAATTGTTTATCTTTGATGTTTGTAATCCTATATTAGATCTAAACAATCTGAGTCTTAATCGATCTTAGGGGTTATAACAGACTCCACAGATGCAAGTGTTGAAATATGTTTTAAATTGCTGTGATTATGTGTTAGTGTTATATGGTTCTTGGTCTATTATGTGACTGTGGTAAGTTATGTTGATTACATGTTATGTGATATGATATTTAGATGACAAAATAAGCTAGAATTTTAAAACTAATTGTAAACTTGTGAAATATGACCTAAAAGCTATTTATAATCTGAAAATCAAAAGCTAAATACTATTTTAACCTCCTGAAAATGAAGCTAGAAATTATACTTATGCCTTTTTATGTATCCGATGAAGTTGACACACTTATGACCAAAACTTAAACTAGACAAAATGCAGGCCTAATAAGACTATTCTAACAATCTTAAAACTCAAAATGAAAGACAAGAAAGATAATGACTATTGCTAGAAGAGATCTAAGCTAAGTTATGCAAAATACTTTGACAAATTTCTACTAATAACCTAACTTATGAAAAACTAATTATCCCAATCCTAGCTTATGAATTTAGCTTAAACAAACCTAAATGAGAGTTTTAAAGCAAACACAAAAGACCAAATGTCCAACAACAGTATTAACTTGTGGTTAAAATTGTTGTGCCAAACACTCCTTTAAAATCATTGAAATCTATTTAAACTTGAAAATTTAAAATCTAGTGAACAATTTTCAAAGATCAGATAACAAACAACTTATAAAAGACCTAATTAGCTTATACTAACAAGCAATTAAGCCAGAAATACTAATCTACTACTTATTGCTAATTTTTTTGTTTTCTTAATGATTTTTAAGACAAAATATAAAAAACTAGGATCTAAACTATAAAAGCTAAAAACAGATAGTTAAACATGAACAATAAGCATAATAAGATAGATAAATGCACAATTAAGCAAATAATAAGCTGAAAATTAGCAAATGCAAGATTAGAGCTAAATTACTTGAAATTAAAAGAGAACTTACAAAAGCCTTAGCTAAACAAAGGCAATCAAGGCTCAATGAGCTTGTCTACAAGCTCTAGATTATCACAAGGATAAGCTAGTGAGGTCCTATAAGCTCTTCCATGATTAGCTTATCATCCAAATGTCCAAAATCCATTAAGCAAGGTTAATTTACTGATTTTAAGGATTTAAGTGAATTAGATGACTGAATTAAGCTCAATTTGAGCTTAGAGACGCTTATCAAACAATAACTAAACATTTGAGCTTATTGAGAGCTTATGACAGATTTAGTAAAAATGAACTTTGATTTCATTAACTAGAAAATGGATTACAATGTATTGAAAAAGAGATTACAATCACTGAATTTGAAAAGCTAAAGCTAAAGTTTAAAAACTAACATTCATAAGCTAAAAATTCTAGAAACTAAAAAAAACTAGATAAAAAGATGGTCCCGTGTATGAGTGAGTGAGGGCTATTTATAGCCTGCCAAGGATGCTTCTAGGTCTTCTAGCCTCTCTTGGATCCTGTCCCTTCATTCCTTCAATCATTTGGTGCTTAATATCTACTGTTGGATTAGATTTTGATCACACGGATTGCCAACGTGGCAATCCGTGTGTCAAAGGCCTTTGTGCTTGTTTTCCATACGTTTTAGTGCAAATTTCCTTTTCCCCGTGTGTTTTTCTTCAATCCACGCGTGTCATTCCCTTTTGGGAATTGGCCAATAAGAGCGTTTGGTGATGTATAACTCTACCAAGGTGGAGGGTTTCACTTGAATTGCGTAGCCACGTAGTCAATTTTCATTTGCCCTTTGGTTTGAACCCGAGGTAAATCGAAGAAGTCGGGTGAATAGTAATAACTAAAGTTCCCGCGTTTTTACTTTTTTATAAAAGGTTGCGTTTGATTTTGTTGACCCGGGGTGAAAAGGTTTGACTTTGGGCTTATTTCTAAAAGGAATGGGCCACGGGATGTGTTTGGGCTCATGCTTGGATTTGTTATAAGGGGTTAACGGGTGTTAACTCTTATAAACAAGAGTTAACACCGTTAGGGTTTCTCTTTTTTGCAATTTGGTAAATATGAGGGACTGATTTGGTAATTTTTGATTTTGTCTTTTTGTGTTGACCATGTTTGACTGAAGGTTGACTTGAGTTGACCACTGTTGACTTTTGATAGCATTATCCCGGCTCTTTGTGTGCTCTTCCGTTTCCGTGTCCGTGTTTGTCCGGTTTTTGACCGTTTTCTTGAGATTTTTGCAATATCCGTTCCTACACAATCATAAAGACAAAACAAGCAATATACAAGCATTTAAAGCATAATTTTATCTTTTTAGGGCCATTTTTGATATAAAATGGATATTTGTTTTCACGCATATCAAAGAGGAAGTCCAATTAATTACTGATTAGTTATTTTTCTCTTTCTCTTTAAACTAAGTATATAATATAATAAAATAAAGTATATATAGTCTAAAAAAAACAATGATCAATAAAATTGGGAGCAGTATAGAATTTTCCCGGGTCGTTAATCCCCAACGAGGCTGTGTTGGAAAATCGATACAGTCGGAAGATCGGAGTTTGAAAGAGAGAAATGATTTAAGAGTGTGGAAAGCTAAATTAAACAATAACAAACAAAACGATTAGATACAACCTAAAAAATTACGATATAACAAAAAACGCAAGGCACGAATCCCGAACAAGTGTCAAAAACCTAAATCTTCAAATTTAACCCTACAAAGAAATTTTCACTCTAAACACACTAGGGAACTAATAACGAGAATGAAAAAGACTAGACTTAAAATGGAGGTCGTTTGGCCCTAAAACGGAGTCAAGGACAAAAACCGCACCCAGCCCCGTTCTTTAAAAATCAAAAAGTACAAAAATGACCTAAACAAAATTTTTTGTAAATTTTTCATACAAATATATGACTAGAGAAAATTTTCTAAACAATAAAAAATATTTTTATGATAATATTTGTATTTTTTATGTATATTTTTATAAAATTTTAACTAAATTAAATTATAAAAAATACTAAACTACTTTTAAAAATTCTGAAAAATTTACCTAAAATACTAGACACTAAATACTACCTACGAAAAATAAGAAACTAAAAATTGGCTTATAAATAAGCCCGAAAATAAGCTGTAAACAGCTTATAGCTTATAAGGGTTAAAACACCCTTAAATACAAAGCCACTTGGGACTTTAATGAAAAAGTCCCAAGGGCGCAGCGGTAAGGATGGTTATAAAAGAAGGGATGTATCGAGGGTAGAGGCCCGGGTTCGAGTCTTGCTCACCCGGGTCACCCCTTGTCTTCCCTTTTTTTTTACGAAAAACTTTGTGAACCAAAGTTGTTAAGCTTAATGAGCTTAACAATTTTCAAAACTACAACTTTTTGAGAAAGCTTATAAATAAGCTGAAAAAGAGCTTTTTAAGTCGACAGTAGCTTAAACAAGCTTAAAGGCTAAAATGCTTAAGTCTTTTGGACTTTTTGGACTAATAAGCTAGACTTTAAACTAATAAGCTAAAAGGGGGACCTAACCTAACTTAGATAAGCACTAAAGGGCTAAATTCTTCAACTAAATAAGCTTAAAAAGGGCTTAAGCTTAGACAGAAGCTTAACAAAACTTAAAAGGCTAAAGAGGCTTAATCCCTTGACTGTTGGCACTCATAAGCAAAGAAAGTGGGCAAATAAGCACACACAGCTTATCACATCATCCTAATAAGCTACTAGGAGCATAATTAAGCAAATGGAATAAGCTCAATAAGCTAGAAAGAAAATAAGCAATGTCTACACTAAGCTAAGCAAAAACAGTCAAAGAGCTACTTAAAGCTTAAAAATAAGCTACTTAAACTACAAGCTAAAGTCTACAACTAAAGGGGCTTAAACAAGGGCTTATTGGCTTTTTAGAAAAGCCAAAATCTAGGGCTAAGGTTGACTAATAAGCTAGATAAGAGGGCTTGAAGTTGGGCCCCTAGCACCAGGGCACTTTATCAAACAAATAGACTAATATTGACAAGCTTCAATAAGCTGTCAAATAAGCTCAAATAAAAAAAGTTAAGTTTACAAACAGATTAAAGATGCACCAAGAAATGAACTTGGTGCACAAACCTTTTTTAGAACCTAAATCACTAAATTACCTGCTGAATTTGGAGAATGAAAAAGGGCTTTTTCCTTTGAAAAAATGACACTTAACTTTTTGGCAGGTTTGACTCAACAAGTCAAATGACTCCAAGGTGTTTTTGTCAGCTTGTTTTAACACACAATGACACAACTTTTGAAGCTAAAACCCAAGTCTACAATGGCTTATCCAAATAAGCCATTGTATCTCTTTTTTAAAACCAACAGTTTCAAGAGCACTTGTAAAAACTTGAAAAACATTTTTTTAACTTAAAAACCTTTTAAAAACAGACTCAAACAAGCTTAATACTTAAGCTAAAGTTAACTTAACATGACACCAACCCATGACTTCCTTGTTTTGACCCGTTTTCATACTTAACCCAAACACCCCTTAATATTTCTTAAAAACGGATTTTTAAACTTTAAAAGGGTGTTTAATGCACAAATTTTAAAACAAAGACTAAATAAGCATTACTAAGCATGGAGAGTACATAAAAAACAAGCAAAGTCAAGACAAGATAAGCTAAGAATAAGCACAATTAGCTGTTGCACAGTAACATTTAAGCCAAAAGTATAAAAAGAGTTGTACCTTTATCCATGTTTAAACGGATTTTCAAATTCCTAAAGAAGCTCTAAACCTGCCCAAAGCTTATGAATAAGCTTTAACTAAGCAAACCCAATGAGCCTTCCAATATTGCTCATTCATCCATAACTTGATTAATCCAACAGTAACTTTTTATCATTTTTTTCTTTCTTTTCTCTAAACTTTTGTATTAAAGTTGAAAACAGGTTAAATATAGCTTAAATTGAGAGCTCTTAACAAACTTTGCTTAATAATTTTGAACAAAATTTAAAACACCAAACTGAATTTTCATTAACTTAAAAATAGAAATACATGAAAGTTGAAATGCTTAAGAAAACTACACACTAAAAAGCTAACTTTTACTGGAAAAAAAAACTACTTTTTGCCAACATGGCTTACAAAGTCTTATATAGAAAATAATCTAGGGTTTGGGACATGGTCTTCTTGTCTTCTTCTCTTGGTGTGTTTCTTCTTTGAAGACACAAAAAATAATTGTGTTTGTTGTGAGAGTGTAAACACAAACAATCCTGGCCCTTCATTCACTCTTGTGCCCAAGTCAAGATTTATCAACCATTGATGAATTTGTAGTTATGGATTGCCAACATGGCAAACCCATGTGGGGGGGGTAAGGATTGTGAAGGTTTTGGATGTATGTTAGGGAGTCAATGAGGTGACAGATGTGGGGTTTGATTTTGGGCGGGAAATTGATGGAGAAGATGTACAGTAGCTCGAAAACAGGTTGAGGGTTTGGGATTTGACAGGTTGTTTTTTCCCCCACCCCCCACCCCCCCCCCCCTCAAGTGTGTGTTATGTTTCAAGTTAAGATCCAAGTGGGATAAAGAAGTTTGGGACTTGGCAGGTTCACCCCTCAAGGGTTATATAACCAATTGCATCACAAGTCCTTGCGTTTTATCTTTGGGAGAATTGGCAAACTAACCCTTTTTGAGGTTTTAAGTCTTTGGGTATTTGGCAGTTTGGCCCCTTCTCTTTATTTTCTTCTTTTTCCTCTTTAAATAAGTTTAGGGATTTGGCAATTTAAGTCCCTAAACTTATTTTTCTTCACTTGTTGACTTCTGGATTTGTCGGGGTTGACTTGGGTTGACTTTTTGACACTTGGGCTTGGACTTGACTGTGTCTTTTCCACGCTTTTCCATTCCGTGTCCGGTTTTGTCGTTTTGGCTTCGTTTTTCGTCCTTTTCTTAGATATCCGTTCCTGCACAACACAATTAGCAAAACAAGCATATATTTGGCATTTTAAGTCCGTTTTTGGTTATTTTAACTTGTTTTTAAAGGTAAAAGGTATGTGTAATTAAACACATACCAAAATCCCCCATACTAAGGTATTGCCGTGTCCTCACGCAATGCTATGAAGTAAGCATTTAGAAAACTAAGAATCTCAATCACCCTCGACTAATAACTTGGAAAAGTAGCTAAGTGTTCATCGAGGAAGTTAAAGACTCATAAGTTTTGAAAATCCCCGTCTTTACCATTTTTATATATACACTTATTCCTACACATCTTTTTGTATTTTTCATTTTTCATTAATCAACTAACTAGAATGTTTTGACTTTCGTTATTTAATAACTTTAAGGGATCATAGAACAAGATGCATTTCGATCCGAGAATGCCCCAAAAAGGATAAATTCATCGTTCCCGACTTTTCACTTATTCCAAACTAAGCTTAAAACGAAATCACCGTTAATTATGAGTTAAGATGCTAATGCTACTCATATTTGCAATTTGTAAACTTTTTTACTCCCGACAATTTTATATCTTAAGGTGTATGTGCTATTTTGAATTTCAACCATGGATCAACGTTTTGCAACATTCTATGTTTCACGTTCCACCCGAGAATAATGAGTTTGAAGGCGAGATCATCCCATGTAGCGACTTTCGTCTCGGCACATCCTAACCTTGCGGTTAAGTGACCAGGCTTTTGACACCCCACAGAGACTAGTATCGGGACTCACGGACCTTAGGTTTCAAAAACTCTCAGGTTTTCTGTATGCACATAGCTTGAAAAATATAATAGCCAAAGTTCAAAAGCATATTTGAATTTAACAAAAAGATCTTTTATTCACACTTAATATTAACTATTTACGTAGTTTGTAACCTTCGACTTTTTAGAATGCTGCAACATCGGATGTGAGCCGGCAAGATGCAGCAAACTTTTATCAGTCCACAGTTTATATTTATTATATTTTTGCATTTTTCATTTTTTTTTATTGGGGAAAACGTCTTTTTGAAAAATTCAAATATAAATTTGAACTAAGTATAAAGTTTTTGCTATATACTACATAATTTTTTTTTGATTTAAGT
>BQNB010161436.1:0-14681 GCA_026074375.1 Tanacetum coccineum
AAAAGTAAAAAGGGTTTGGGATATAGTGCAGTTCCTCCACCTCATCCTTTAATCTATAATAGACCTAAAAAGCTTGATTTGTTTTATTCTGGTCTTGATGAATTCAAAGGTTATGGTTCTGAGAATAGTAAGCAAGAGTCTAACATTGTTTGTGATAAAAAAAATCAGATGATTCTAAGAAAAATTCTGATAACTCTTTGGTAAAAGAACAAGTATCAAAAGACACAAGTAGCTTTGTTGAGTCTTCACTTAATGTTGATAAAGAAACTGTTTTTCCTGTTGATAAAAAGGTAGAGTTTGTCAAACCTAAAAATCATGAAAACCCAGTTAAAAAGTCAGTTAGGTATGCTAAGATGTATAGATCATAAACTCCTAGGGGAAATCAAAGGAATTGGAATGGACAGAAGTACAATCAACTAGGAAGTGATTTTGTGATGTATAACAAAGCTTGCTTTATTTGTAGGAGTTTTAATCATGTACAGGCTCAGTGCAAATACCATCAAAGGGAAAGGATGGTATATGGGAATAATTATAACAGGGTGAACTACAACTATACTACCAATAGGACTCACCCTAATGCTCAAAGGAACATGGTTCCAAGAACAGTTTTAATGAAAACTAGCCTAAAAACTTTTAATACTACCAGGACAGTTAATACTGCTCATCCCAAATCTATAGTTTTTAGTGCTAAACCAATGTCATGTTTTCTAAAACAGCATAATCAGCTATAAGAAGACCCTTTCAAACTAAAACAACATTATCAAACAAAAGGTTTACACATAAAGTTACTACTGCCAAGGCACAAGCAGTTAATACTGCTAGGCCAAAAATAGTTAAAACTGATAGGCCAAATTCTGCAGTTGTTAATGCTATTAGGGTTAATCAGGCAAATGCTGTAAAGGCCTCAACATGTTGGGTTTGGAGACCTACCAAACCTAATAGTGCATCAATCACTTTGAAGAAACATAATTACATTGATGCACGAGGCAGATCTAAGTCAGTGATAGCTTGGGTCCTTAAAGGAATCTAATTTCCTTATTTTTATGTGCAGGGCAAGCCACAACAAGATGATACAGGATTTGTTGACAGTGGATGCTCATGGCACATGACTGGGAACATAGCTTATCTCTTAGATTTCAAGGAATTTGATGGTAGAATTTCTGGTAAAGGAACATTTAAAATTGTTAGTTTTGTCAATTAATACTGCTAAGTATAATTAGTACTGCTAGTTATACTTAAAACTGCTTGTCAAAACTGTTAGTCATACTTAATATTGTCAAGAAGAAAATACTTTGGATTGTGTATTTTTGGCTATGGACTAACACCTGCAGGTTAAGCATATTGAATACCTGATGTTGAATGCTTCACCTTTGAAGTAATGTTTGAGAGGAAGTTAATGTTTTGGATAACAGTTTTTAACTTTTATTCATGGGTTATGCATAAATATGGATCCTCATGAATTCTCACATGTCTATCTAGTCTTTTCTAGTGTGCTTGTGATGAATAGAGGCATGTTGTTGTATAATTATTGAAGACAGAGTTAATACTGTTATATATCTCTTACTACTGCTAGGCAGAAAATTACTACTGCCAGGCAAAAGTTAGTACTGTTGGGCGCCAAAGTTACAACTGTTGAGCAAATACTTACCCCTTGAAGCATTGTTTGAGGGGAGGCTACTTATTTATACAGTCAAAGCATGGATGGAAGGATATGTAATATCAAAAGTGTGTTAAAAAGAATCAAAAACATCTAGGCATGTCAAAAGAGGTCGGGACACCAAGATACCTCAGTCTAGTGGTCCCCCTTAGGCATGTTTACTTGGGTTTTCTTTTAAACAACTAAGGATGAAACCAGTGAGATTCTTAAAAACTTTATCAAAGAAATAGAAAACCTTGTGGATAAGAAAGTGAAAATAATCAGAAGTGATAATGGAACAAAATTTAAGAATAAAGTTATGGATGATTTTTGCAGAGAAAAAGGTATTAAGAGGGAATACAGTATAGCCAGGACTCCTTAGCAAAATGGTGTGGCTGAGAGGAGGAACATGACAACACACACACTTAAGGCAACTAGAACTATGTTTAGCTATTAACTTAAAAAAAAAAAAAAAAAAAAGACTTTAAGTTACCTACCACATTTTTAGGCTGAGCAGTATAGTACATCTTGCTATGTACATAATGAGTTCTTAGCAGTCAAGACCATAAACAATACACCTTATGAACTTTTTAAGAATTTAAAACCAGCTCTTAAGCCTTTATGTGTACACATATGAGGATGTCATGTAACCATCTTATACTTTAGACTGTTTTAAGGCAAGTTTGATGGAAAAAGTGATAAAGGTTTCTTGTTGGATATTCCTTGAGTAGTAAAAGCTTTTAATGGTTATTACAACCACAAAACCAGTAAATAGAAGAAAACTTGCATTTTGGGTTTTTAGAGAATAAGCCTATGATATAAGGGAATGGTCCAAAGTGGCCGTTTGATATTGATTCTCTAATCCAATCTATGAATTATGTACCAATAGCTATAGGTACAATCACTAATGAATCTGCAGGTACACAAGAAGAATTTAATGTAGGTACATCTACTCAGAAAGAAGAAATCAGTCAAGATTGCATTGTGATGCCAATTTAGAAAGATGCTTCATACTTTGATTCACTTTCCAAAGATGTTGGTAATGGATGACCAAAACTGCAAACCTTAGTGATGCAAAGCAGGATGAAGATGTCCCATAATGAGAGTGATGAAAAAGATAAGTCTAAAGATGATAGCAGTCCTAAGGAAGTTAATGCTGTTGGACAAAATGTTAATACTGCCAGTCCTGAAGTTTATACTGGTCATTTTTAACTTAATACTATTGATCCATCAGGATAATACTGCTAGTTCAAACATTCTAGATAGCCCTCAAGACATGTTCAAATTAGGAGACAGTCATACACTTGAAACCACTCATGTTGAGTTCTTCAGTGATAAAGATGAACCAGAAGTTGATTTAGGGAATATCACTAATTCCTATACAGTACCAACCACCCCAAATATAAGAACCTATAAAGATCACCCAATTAAAAATGTGATTGGTGATGTGAAGTCCTCTATTCAGACAAGTAGAATGACAAAATCTACTTCTGAACAAGGGTTTCTCAGTGCTGTATATGAAGAGAAAACACATGATACCCTGAATACTTGTTTATATGCTTGTTTCTTATCACAGATTGAACCCACAAGCATTGCTAAAGCTCTATCTAATTCATCTTGGGTGGAAGCAATGCAGGAAGAACTTCTGCAATTCAAGCTCCAACAGGTTTGGAAACTTGTGGATTTGCTAGTGAGAGAGGGCCTAGGAGAAAATAGGTCCTCAGAAACGAAGAAAAGATGAAAGAGGGATTGTGATTAGGAATAAAGCAAGGTTGGTTACACAGGGTCATAGACAAGAAGAAGTTTTTGCTCCTGTGGCAAGAATTGAGGCAATAAGATTGTTTTTAGCCTATGCTTTTTATGGGTTTTTCTGGTATATCAAATGGATGTGAATAGTGTATTCTTATATGAACTATGAGAGAAAAGGTTAAGTTACTCAAACCACCAGGAATTAAAAGGATCCTCTGGCCATCAATCAAGTTAACAAGGTGGTCAAGGCAGCTTTATAGTTGCATCAAGCTCAAGAGCATGGTATGAAACGCTTGGCAAACATATAGTTGGGGGGCAATGGGTTTAAAAGAGGGAAGATAGATCAGACATTGTTTATCAAGAAGCAAAAAGGAGATATTTTTCTTGTACAGGTCTATGTTGATGACATTATCTTTGGCTCTACAAACAAAGGGTTGTGTTAACTGCATTGTTAGTAAGCGAATAAGGATAATAGTTCATATGAGTCTCTAATGGAGAACTTACTTTCTTCAAATGGGATAACAGGTAACACAAAAGGAAGATGGAATATTTATCAGTCAGGATAAATATGTAGCTAAGATTTTGAAGAAATTTAACTACACAGATATGAATCTGCGACACAACTAGTTGTTGATTTAGATAAGCCTTTTAGTTAAAGATAGAGATGCTGAAGAATGTTGATGTTCATCTGTAATAGATCTAAGTTTGGACTTTGAAGTATCTGCACAGCATCTAGGCCAAGATATAATGTTTGCATGTATTTGCAAGAGCCAGATTTCCAAGTCACCACCAAAGACATCCCATCTCTTAATAATCAAGAGAATTTTTAGATATCTTAAAGGCAAACCAACATCAAGCCTTTGGTATTCTAGGGATTCTCCATTAGAACTAGTTGCTTATACTGATAGTGACTATGCTGGAGCAACTCAAGATAGGAAGTCTACAACTGATATGGTTTTTTATTTTTTATTTTTTTGATAGTTTCGGAAATAGGTTTGGATATCATAGGTAGTATAAGAAGTAAATCTGACTGTTGTTGCCCACCGTCTATATCTGAAGTTGAATTATGTGGTTTTCTGCTCAGTTTGCTATAGACAGATTACTCGGCTGGATTCAAAATCAAATGTTGGATTATGGGTATAATTTCATGAATATTGTCATTAATATTGACAATAACAGTACTATCTGCATTATTGAAAATCCTGTTCAACATTCTAAAACAAAACATATTTAGATTAGGTATCATTTTTAAGAGACTGCAATTCTAAAAAGTTAATACAAATGATTAAAATTCATACTGATCATAATGTTGCAGATCTTCTTACAAAAGGTTTTGATCCTGGAAGGTTTCAGTACTTGGTCTCAAGTATTGGAATGCTTAATCCTTAATGTCTACATCTCTTTATGTCTTTGTAAAAGTTTTGTAAATGATTAGTTATAACAACCTGATCCGCTCAGACTATATCTTAAAATATATATAATATAATAAAATATAAAATATATAGTAAGAATAGTCTATAAGCAGAGTCAATGATACCGAGAAGTAGTGATAAGCTATCCTCCCTGGTCGTCAAATCCACAGCTGAGGAATGGAAAATCGATACCTTGAATGAATGATTGAAGGTTTGAATTTGGGAGATAATTGGATTTGATTTTAAACTAATTAGACTAAAATTAATTAAAAGAAAACTAAAAATTATTCAACTAGGAAACTAGCATGTGGAAAAAGGGAACCTTATATATCTACGGAACAAAAAAAGTTATAAACGGATAAAGACCAAAACTAAAACTACGGTAGCATAATAATGGCAATGAAAATCCTAAGGAAATCTAGCGGGAACATAATTAGGCTAAAAATACTTAACTAAAATAATTAAAACTAATAAACTAAATTAAACATGCAATTATAGACTACCGGGAATTAAATCGTAAGCTAAAAACTAAAGTTACAAAAAATAAAGTCATAAAATTAATTTTGAAATTAAAATAAAAAAAATATTCTAACTTAAAAGAAAATGTAAAAAAAATCAAAATCGGAGTTAAAAAGCGAACAAAACGGTAAGAAACGAAAAAGCCGGACTTGCAAACGAGCCCGGAACTAAAATTTGAGCAAAAATCACCCTACATAAGTTTTAATAATTTTCTTACAAACTATTTGATTAAAGAAAATTTTCTAAAAAAGAAAAATATTTTTTTTTTATTTTTATATTTTTTATGAATTTTTAAATATTGATTACTAATTAAAACTAAATAAATCGACAAGGCAGAAATATATAGCGGCAGAAATTCTTGAAAAATCAAAATAAATAAAAAAACGTTGATAATTCTAAAAATATAAAAACGCCTAATTTTACTGTAGCCAATAAGAGTAATTAAACTAATTAAATTTAAACCCTAAATAAATTACTTAAAATAAATTAAACTAACCGTAGTTTAACTGTTAGGACTAACAGTGTTAATACCCCTAAGGACTAACTGAGCAAAGGGCTAACCTAACTAAAGATACTAAACGTTAACAAAAATTCAGGGAAATTACAAGGTCAGTTCCATCAAAGGGACCCCGTTTATCAAATTAAGTCCAAAAAGCTTTTCAGGCAAAACTTAAAAGAGAAAACTTATAAAGGAGCTTAAGGGATTAATTTTTAACAAAAGGTGCATAGGCTAAAAGCCATTAAATAAGCCAGAAAACAAAGCTTAAATGGACAGAAACTTAAATAAGCTTAAAAGCTTATTTTTAGTTTTCTTTTTAAGCTACAAGGCACACAAATGAGCTAAAAGTCAACTAAGCTATAAAATAGAGCTAATAGGGCTGAATATAGCTAACCCAATAAATAGAAATAATCCCAAGATAATAAAAAAAATGAATAAGCAATATTCACAGATTTAAAGAAAAAGCAGAAAAACACCTAACTTTGAAGCCTAGAATTAAGCTAGCAAGACAAAGAGAATAAAGCCATGCAAATTCTGGGGCTAAAGGATTCCTAACTAAGCTACTAGGAAAAGAAATATAAACCATGTATTTAACTAAAAGGAAAGAAAAAGAGGGCGTAGTGCTTTTTTTGCACCAGGGCAACAGGACAAAGGCAGGCTAAAAGGATGTTTTTGAGCTTATAAAAATAAGGCTACAAAAGGCTTAACAGAAAAAGCAAAATATGAACAGATTTAAGGGACATAGAGTAGAACTTATTTCTAAAATTTGAGCTTTTAAAAACAAATAAAACCTGCTGATAAACCAGCTTGTAAAAGGGCTTTTCCACAAAATAAACTTGACATTTTTACAGCCTCAAGGTTTTGACTATGGTAAAGACAGAGCAAGCCTTCTTTTATGCTGCATTTAGCTTCTAAAATAGACAAAGTAAACAACCTAATAACTACTTAACCTAACCTTAAACTAATCACTAACCTATGTCTTTTATTTTAACAGAAAAGTGAACCAATCAAAAGAAAAAACTCAAATGCCACGTTTATACTTAAAAACTTTTGATTTACCTAACTAAATGGACTGAAATTCTCAGCCAAAGATGGCTGAAAGTTCCAAACCCATGTACATCCCCGTTTGACGCGCATTTTGCCCTTTTAAGCCAAACACCCCTTTAAAGTTAAAAAAAAACTGATTTTAACTAATTTAAATCAAAATAAAACTTGATAAACTTGATTATGAGTAAAGTTTAACAATTTAACACCTATTTATCTAAGATTAACAGGTTTAGAGAGTTTAATATGAATTTAAAATTTTTGACAGTAACAAACAAAACTTCAAAGAGAACTTTCAAATTTTCATTGATATAAAAGAGATTACAATTCAAATGTAAGAAAAGACTGAATACTAGATTACAATGCTAAAAATAAAACTTAAATTAAAGTAAAAAAAAGGAAAAAGCGTGGTTTCATTCGGCTTGTGTTTCTTCAATTTATAGAAGTCTCTCAGTCTTCTATCTTCACTTGGGTGTGTTTGTTGTGTGTCTTGAAGCCCAGCTAACATTCCTAGCCCTAGGATCACACTTGTGTTTCTTTTTAGCCTTTTTCCGGCCATTTGAATAGCCTCCGAAACCTTGGGGGATTGCAACCGGTAATCTAAAACCTGTTAGTGGGGGTGTGGGAATGGGTAAACCGGAAAGGCTGTGTGGGTTAAAGATCGGGTGTAACATTTGATATTGAAGGTTAGATGTGGTTGGCGGGAAAGGTTGAGAGGGAGAGCGGGTAATTGGTGTAAACAGGTTTTTAAAAGTTATGAAAAAAAACAAGAAGAACCCCCACGGGATCAACTCCTTTCCATATCGTTTGTTTCCCTTTTTTTTAGTTATAAAAGGTTTTTAAAACTTGGCATAAACAGCCCATCGGGTGTATTAAAACGAAAGAATATAAAAGGTTTTGAACATGGGCAGTTTTATGATTCAGCCATGGTTGTTTATTTAAGAGGGAAATTAATTTGTAAAATTGCAAAACAGTCCCATCTCTTTTGTTTAAACCCTTTTCTTTTATAAAACATATTTTTTAAAATGACACTTTAAGTCCTTAAGGTTTATAAAAAAATGTTTTTGGGCCAGGGTTTGCGTATTGGGCTTGGGATTGTGTATTGGGCCCAATTGGGTTTATTTGGGCCCAATAAAGTTTAGGCTTATGTTATTGGCTTTTAAGGTCCAATAAGGTCAGGTGGTTTTGTGTGTAGTTAATGGCTGAGAATTGGCTGCACAAGGGCTAGGATCGGCCCTTCAAAGTACTTCACAGACTCTGTTAATTGTGCAACAAATGGGCTGGTTGTTCATTGATTGAGGGCCCATTTGGTCTTCACATCTTCAATAATATACTATTGGCTTTCCCTCGGCCCATCAGATGGGTTGAGATCGCATCCAATAGTATTCTTCAATACGGCTTCCGTTTCTTTGTAAATTGTTGAGTTGACTTTGACTTTGACTTTTCTGTCTTTTGGCTTTGATTTGGCTTTTGTCCTTCACAGCTTTTCCATTCGGCCTGTTTTGTCAATTTTCTTGGCTTTGTTCTGTCTTTTGGTGTGATATCCATTTCTGTAAAACAAACATATATTTGGCATTTCTACTACTCTGTCTTTTTTTGGTCATTTAAGTCCGTTTTAATGGAATAAAGGTATGTGTATTCAGCACATACCAAAATCCCCCCATACTACGACTTTGGCCAAGGTCCTCACGCAATGCTATGAAGTAAGCATTTACGAAAACTAAGACTCTTGACCCCCTCCGACTACTAAACTTTTGAAAGTAGCAAAGTGTTTGTCAAAGGAAAGAATCAATACTTCGACGAAATCCCGATTAACAAACCATTATTTTTGTATGTACACTTGACTAATCTAATATTTTTTTGGATTTTTTTCATTTTTGAATGGTTTGTCTTTCTTATATAACTCACAATGGGATCATAGAGTTGAGAAAACGTCCAAGAGTGATCCTACGGATGTCCTTACTGAAATTTCATCGTCCCCGATTTTTCACTAGTCTTAAGCCAAGCAATTAAACGAGATCATTGTCGATATAAGTTTAGGTGTAAAGCCCTCATACTTATGACTTGTGAACTTTTGAACTCCCGACATGGATAATTGATTACGTGTGTGTGCTTGATTTAACTCAACCATAGATCAACTTATTCTCATAGTCACAAAATGAATCGTGACTCAAAGCAACAATTTATTAAGACTTTGCAACTTGATTTTATAGAACTTCAAAATTATTATTTTTTTTTTTTTTTTTTTTTTTTTTTTTTTTTTTTAAACTAGGAATGCGTTGCTTAGTTTGAACACCTACCTAGGCCTCGCTCCCTAGTAGGATATCACAACCAACGTCCGGTGTTCTTAGTTTGAAAACCCACCCCGTTGCTAGCGTAGTGGGAAATCACATCAACACCTTCTTCCTAATATGGCTAAGGATTAGTGTCTTAGTTTGAACCCTCACCTAGACCTTTCTTCCAAGTGAGATATCACGACACACCAAGTCCCTAGAAGCAAAGATGTCTTAGTTTGAACCCCCACCTCGTGGTTAGCGGAGTGGGATATCACGACACATCTATTACTTGCTCCATATAATCAAATGTATGCTTTATTGGCATTAAATCTTTTCAAAACTTTTGCTTTTAAAGAATCAAGTCACAAATTTGAAGCTTTTTCTGAAAACATCGATTGACTTAGCCGAATTGAATCGAACACGTATGATTAGGCGGATTAGAAGCTTATGGGAGAAAAAGAACACAAGTTATTCATATAAGTTTTTAGACGAATCTTGCTTGACACATAAACTTATATTTAACTCTATCATTTCTCGTTCTTCACTTAAGAATTCAAAGCAATAGAATTCGTGAAAGCTTTGGCCTAAAAGAACTAGCTAGGGCTCAACACGCCTGATCGAGTCAAAAATTTATTCTTACTCTACCCAAAAAGACAAAAACACTTATTCTATTTTTGAAAATTTTAAATTTTTTTTTTTTCATTTTTTTGGTATTTTTGCAAAAATTTGGTGGTAAAACGGGATTGCGTGATAACAACGACTGCAGGCAA
This sequence comes from Tanacetum coccineum, assembly GCA_026074375.1. Taxonomy (NCBI): domain Eukaryota; kingdom Viridiplantae; phylum Streptophyta; class Magnoliopsida; order Asterales; family Asteraceae; genus Tanacetum; species Tanacetum coccineum. Next base: position 9,906 of record BQNB010161436.1, read on the forward strand.
AAATCAAATCGAAGATTCCCCCCCCCCCATACTAGAACTAAACATCGTCCTCGATGTTTCAAAGGGGTACCTACGTAAATCTAAGGCCGTTTATGAAATATGCCAAAAGATAAACGTTAGTCGATAAGATTTGGATACTGGATTCCCAAAATGAAGCTGAGGATGTGAAGCTCGAGTTAAAAATGACAGAATCGAGAGCCTTCACAATCCGGGAATACCTGGACATACAATACAAAGCACACAGAACACGGGTAATGGAAAATATAAACCTTCTCACACAAAAACACTTATTTATTACATACTACGGATAAGCATGGGGTGCCTCCCACGAAGCGCTTGTTTTTCTGGTCGCTACGCTTGACCTTATCCCCCCATACTTGAACTTGTCAAGGGGGATAGAAATGGGGATGACAAACACTCAAACTTGGAGTGTTGTCTCCATGGATCAACAACGGGTTTTCATGATGAAATAGCTTGGAAGTTTTAAGGTCCCGATGTGATGAAGGAGTAGATTTCTCCTTCGAAGCAAGAACATCGTGATTGAAAACTTTATCAATCACGGGGGAAAGTGTAGTAAGAATTCTCATGGATTTGACTTGAATGCATATCCCCGGATCATAAATCTTGTTTCTAACTCCGGAAGGAGAAGAACCATCAAGATCGGATCCGAGATCATTATGAGAGTGAATGAAGTCAAAATCCGAGAGAAGGTCGGGATGGGTGGGAAAAAGATTAGGCACATCCACGGGGATGTCTTCCACCACATCATTGGTTGAATTTCCCGATTTGGGATAATCGACATGAAATGATTTGAACTCGGGAAATAAAGCAGAATTATCATCATCTTCAGAGTCAAAATCATCATTCTCAATACCCGGTGGTATCGAGTCTTCCGAACCGGTAAATAAATTGATCTCATCATAATTGGTTTGAACAGCTTTCGGTGGTCGGGGAGAAGAGTTATCGTACAACAAAGTCTCCAAAAACAATATATCACCTTCCGAATCAAAGTTGATATTATCAATTCCCGGTGGAATTGACTGGAGAGAAGTGAGTTCACCGGCGAACTCATCAAGAAGTGAATCGATCTTTTGAGAAGAATCATTCGAAGAGTCTCGATTTAGCAAGGATTCTAAAAGATCGGATTCGGAATTGAAGCAAGAGATTTCAATTCCCGGTGGAATTGAATTGGTCTTTTCTAACACCTCCTCATTAATTGGACTAACCTCATCTAGATCGTAAAGAGGATTGGAAGAAATTTTGAATTCTTCCTCATCATTAGAGGTATTACTGTCATTGTCATCAAAGAGAGGGTTAGAAAAAGTTGTGAAATTATCACAATCGGACATATCACACTCACTTTCGAGGTCGGAGAAATCCTCGGAATCACTTGGGGTTGGGACAAGGATTTCAACACTAGACTTTATTACTTCGTCCGATTCCGTTGCCGGAATAGTGTCAAGATGCTCGTCCCCCATACTTAGAGATTCAACGGGTTCCTCGGGTGTGATTTCGGTCGAATATGTCTTGAGATATTCTTGTGTTGCCAAAGAATACTCACCATCGTCATCATCGTAAGAGCTAACAAGTTCACGATTAAAACCGGGACAATTAACGTAGTCGGCTAGATCCTCATTAATCTTTTGCACGTCTTCGACAAGTTTGTTAATCAAATCTTGTACGTCCTCGGATTGAGCATGCTTAATTTCAAGAAGTTTGTCCCAAGCTTGCATTAAAACTTTTGGTGTTTCCCTGAAAGATATGCGATTAAACTTCTTTAAAAAGTTTTCAATCGATCTCATTAGGTCTTCGCGGGCTTGCAAAGCTTCCGTGCTCATTTGTTGAGGAGGTTGATGAATGACGGGAATTTGCGGGGGTTCAATTTGGTCAAAACCGAAAGAATTAGGATTGTGAAAATTTTGGTTCATCGGTTGACATTCAAAAGTCGAATGGGGACCCCCGCAATCTTCACAACAAGGATGTTGTTGTGGAACACTTGGTACAGATTGTGGGAACTCATTATTATTGTAGTAGAGTGTACAATAATGACCGTAACGAGCATCGTTCCCACAAAGTTCACACACGATTGGTTGATAGTGTGCGGGGTGGTCGGGAAAATTTTGAGAATCGTCGAAAGAGTACGGAGTACAAATTTGACAAATTCCATTAATAAAATGACAACCGCATTGTTGACATGTGCATGAATAACAATATGAGTCATCCGACGGTTGTCCACACCCCGCACACATAAATGGAAAATATGTCGTCATGAGAATTAAACAAATAGAGGGATAAGAAAAGAATTAAATGATAAGAAGAAAAAGAAGATTATTTTTGGTTTTTCGAATTTATTAAACAACATCTTTTACAATTGGACAAAACGGAAGACAACTTAAACCAAATAATCTAACTCACTTCACGGTAGCTCCCAAACTGAAAAACGCACAAGCGAGCGGAGGAGAGGGATAGCGCGAAGCTTATATCTCCTTTCGGGTCGTAGTTCCTAGGAACAACCCTCCTTATACCCACCTTGTAGTTTGTTAATCAATTCGAGGTGAGCCGTACCTCGTAAGCGATACAAATGGCAAGTTTTTAATCTTTTGTTCAAATTGGGAACCAGCTAGTTCACCGGAACTTATTATGGAGAATACACCAGTTGGTAGTATTCTTTGTGGTGTTCTTTTACCACTTGTGAATTTTATTTCTTTTTATTATGGACAATGTTTTTATATTTTTGATTTTTTTTTTTTTTTTTTTTCTTTTTTGGATTTTTAAATGATAATTATACTAAAAAGAAATGAAAAATATTTTTGTACTTTTTTTTTTTTTTTTTTTTTTTTTTTTTTTTTTTTTTTTTTATATATTTTTATAATAAAATATTCACACTTTCGAAAACAGATTGTCAAACGTAACGATAAACGTTTGCACAGCCTCCCCGGCAACGGCGCCAAAAATTGATCGGTTGAAATTACACTAAATATATATATAATATATATTAAAATATAAAATATATAAAGGAGTGTAAAAACAGCAGAGTCAATGATACCGAGAAGTAGTATAGAGTTTTCTCGGGTCGTAAATCCCCAACGAGGCTGGAATGGTAAATCGATACGAATGAATTGATGATTTGAATTGAGAAACAAATGATTTTGATTTTTAACTAGATAAACTAAAATTAATTAAAGAAAACTAAAATTATTCTACAGGAAACAAGCAGTGGAAAATGGGAACCTTAAGTATACTACGGGGAACAAAAATAGTTATACGGATAAATCCTAAACTACGGGAGCATAAATAATGGCAAATGAAATCCTAAGAAACCTACGGGGAACATAAATAGGCTAAAAATACTTAACTAAAATAATTAAATCTAATAAGCTAAATTAAACATGCAATTATAGACTACCGGGAATTAAATCGCAAGCTAAAACTAAAAATTACAAAAATAAAGTCATAAAATTAATTTTAAAATTTAAATAAATTAAAAATATTCTAACTTAAAAGAAAATGTAAAAAATTTCAAAATCGGAGTTAAAAAGCGAACAAAACGGTAAGAAACGAAAAATCCGGGCTCGTAAACGGGCCCGGAACTGAATTTTTAGCAAAAATTACCCTACATAAGTTTTTATAATTTTCCTACAAACTAGTTGATTAAAGAAAATTTTCTAAAAAAGAAAAATATTTTTTTGTTAATTTTTGTATTTTTTATGAATTTTCTAAGATTAAAAACTAATTAAAATTAAGAAAATAGAAAAAGACAGAAAATAAAAGTCTAAAAATTCTGGAAAATTTAAATTAAATAAAGAAAAAGTTAACAAAGTTAAAAATGTAAAAATGCCCAAAATTTACTGTAGCAATTATAATTAATTAAACTAATTAAATTAAACCCTAAATTTAATTAATTAAATTAAATAAATCTAACTACCTAACTGACAAGGACTAACTGTGTAATACCCTAAAGGACTAACAGTGTAACAAGAATCTAACCTAAGGAATTAACTGTGCTAACAAGAAAATCGAAAGTTACATAAATGGTCCCTGAATTGGACCCCGATTATCAAATAAGGTCCAAAGTGCTTATTTTACAAAACTTAAAAAAGCAAAGTTATAAAGCAGCTTAATGGCAACATTTTTAATAAAAGGCATAAGGTCTGAAAGTCACTGAATAAGCCTGAAAAATAAGCTGTTTTGGGCAGAATGCCAAATAAGCCTAAACAGCTTATTGGCTTTTTGCTTAAGCTAAAAGGCTCCAAATAAGCTGGAAAGTGAAGAGACTAATCAAACTATGCTTTATCTACTTACTTTAACTAAATGTAGGTAAAAATAAGCTCTAAAATAAGCCAAACAGAAATAAGCTTAAATTGACAGTTAAAAAAAAAGAAAATTTATCTACTTTGACCCTATGATAAGCTAACCTAAGAGGGGAGTTAAGCTATGAAATTCTAGGGGCTTAAAGGGCTAGTACTAAGCTATAGATAAAAGCTAAAAACATCCTAGGGCTTAATACAAAATAAGCTAGAAAAGTGGGCTGAGTTTAGGTGCTCAGCACCAGGGGAGCTCAAATAGTGAGCTTAAAGGCTTTTTGAGCTTATGCAAATAAGCTCTAAAGAGCTTTTTAGCCAAAATAAACCACAAACAGAATTAAAGGGATGACTAGTGAGCTTATATTCAAAATATGAGAGCTCAGGAAACAATATAGGCTGCTGATATTGTGGCTTAAATTTGAGGGTTCTAAAAAATTGCAAAGCCAAATTTTGACTTAAACTTGGTCAAACC
>BQNB010161437.1:0-11812 GCA_026074375.1 Tanacetum coccineum
TTATTTTTGGCTTATTATTTGTTTAGAGTAGTCGACATAAAAGATAGAGTAAACTACATTTTTGGTCCACATGGTTGTCCGGGTTTAACACTTTTGGTCCACTTTTCAAAAAACTTACGGATCCACAACAAAACCCGGAAACCCATTTCACTTTTGGTCCAATTTTAACTGTGTCGTTAAAATTTGGGAAAAAACACTGTCATGTGCAATATGTGTGAGGGTAACATTGTCCATTCATTAAATATTAGGGGTATATACGTCTTTAACCATTTCCCGCTATAATCAATACCACCAGCCCACACTTTTCAGATCATTAATACCCAAGGATTTTCATTTTCAATCCATTTACCTAACCCACCCTTTCATTTTCCCCTCATAATCTTAAACCTAAGAACCCTAATTGGAAAAAAAATTCAAATGTTGGCTGCTACTTGGTCGTTAAGACCAGATGGTCATTCACTCGATTCATATAATGAATATCGTAAGTTAACTCTTGATTGTATATTGTGTTGATCACGCATGCCACTCTTTGAATCTTATTTGGTTATACTCTTTTTTTTGTTTAACAGGTAATCATCCAACAGCTTTTACCCTTAAGATCAACCATGGAGGTACATTGACTAGTCCACCAAACGTGCGTTACAGAGGAGGGAAAGCTAATTGGTTTGATGATGTAGATGCGGATACTTTTTCTGCTATTGAAGTGCAAACAATGGTAAAGGATTTAGGGTACGTTCATAAGGATTTGCAGCTTTATTACAAAATACCTAAGTGTAATCTAGATATTGGTCTTAAACCTTTGAGTTGTGATAAAGATGTGATGGAAATGTGTCAATATGTTAGCCAGTGTAAGGTAATGGATGTGTTTGTTATACATCCAATAAGTGAACCTGAGTTAGTTAGTAATGAAGACATTGACAATGAATTTGATCCTTTATTTAGTTATCCAGATAATAACACTTATAAGGATAGACCTAGTGGATCAAATGCTGGTAAGAGCCCTAGTGGATCAAATGCTGGTAAGAGCCCTAGTGGATCAAATGCTGGTAAGAGACCTAGTGTTATAGAAGATGTTGATGGGTCAGATTCTAGTGCAGCTAGTGAGGATAGTGAGGACAGTGATGATAGTGAGTTTGATGTAGGAGATGAGGATAGGATTGAAGATGTTGAGGTAGACATGGATGACTTTAGAAAACACACAGATGAGATTGTTGAATGGGCTGAATGTAATGAAGAAGAAGTTCAAGTCCCTCCCCTATTTGATTATGAAGAAGTTGACTTAGAAGAATTTGGTAGTGGAACAGAGTCAGATGATCCTGAGTGTGAGAGAAAAAGAGCATTGAAGAAGTTAGAAAAAGCACATAGACCTGTAGATGGGCTAGTGTACAGTGACAATTTCTATATTGGTCGGTGTCTAGCTAACAAAACATTGATCAAGGAAATGGTAAGCAAGATTGCTGTGGCTCAAAGAAGACAGTTGTGGTTAAGTAGGAATGATAAAACAAGGATGACAGCAGAGTGTAGAGGAAAAGTTCCTGTTTTTAATGATGGTGGGCCAGTTTGTAAAGAAAGTGGCCCATTAGAAAATAAGCCCAAAGGTGATAGTGTCAAGTGTAATAAAAAATCCAAAAAGAAAGGTCAAGTTGGAGAAAGCATCAAATGTCCCTGGTTAGTGCATTGTACAAAGTCAAGTAAGGCTGAAACTTGGTGGGTGAGGAAATTTAATGATAATCATACTTGCCTGCAATCAAGATCTATTGGAAAGTGTACTGCATCTTTTCTATCCAAAGAAATAGAGGAAGCTATAAAACCAGATCCTAGGGTTCCAATTGCTTCATTGAAGGACCAATTGCAAAGGAAATATGAATTAGGTCTGTCTGATATGAAGATTTTTAGGGCAAAACAAATGGCAGAAGAAAGACTTTTTGGTGATTGGGCCAAGCAGTATGCACAGTTGAGACAATATGCATTGGAATTGAAAGAAAAAAAATCCAGAAACAACTATCAAGATTGATGTGGAAAGATGTTTTGATGTAGAAAGTCAAACTAGACAATTCAGAAGGATTTATATTTGTTTGGGTGCTTTGAAGAATGGGTTTAAAGCTGGTAAAAGAGATCTCTTGGGACTAGATGGTTGTTTCTTGTCAGGACCTTATCCAGGACAGATCTTGACTGCTGTTGGGGTAGATCCAAATAATGGGATATACCCTTTAGCATATGCAGTGGTGGAGGGTGAGACAAAGGAGTCATGGTTATGGTTCTTGGACTGTCTTGGAGATGACTTGGAGTTGTTCAGAAACTCCAACTTCACCTTCATATCAGATAGGCAAAAGGTAACCCTCAGACTATAACAAAGTTTAATGAAATTTTGAACTTATGCAATAGCTTACTTTAAAAACTTCTTTTAGGCTTAATACCTGCAATTGCAAGAAACTTTCCACAGTTGAAACATAGATATTCTTAAAGCATATCTAAGATAACAAGAAGTTACAATGGAGGGGAGAACAATACAAGGACCTCTTGTGGAGAAGTGCAACTGCTACAACAGTTCAGAGGTTTGGAAAGAATATGGAAGAGATCAAGAAACTTAATCCAGAAATGTATAACTGGCTTAAGGATATTCCACCACAACATTGGGCTAGGTCACACTTCTCTGGTATGTTAACTATATTTACAACTTTTTTTTGTCATGTTAAACTATTAGGATTATACCTGAATGTTACATAAACCTTGAATTGCAGGAAGACCTCATTGTGATGTTCTATTGAATAATATGTGTGAAGTGTTAAATAGGCAACTCTTAAAAGGCAGAGACAAACCCATTGTTACTTGTTTAGAGTTTATTAGGGAATATCTAATGAAAAGGATAGTCATTGTTCAAGGGATAATTGACAAGAGTACTGGGCCACTAACACCTAATGCCACAAAATTGTTCAATCTCATTAAGAGAGATGCTGCCCAGTATAAGGTCATATGGAATGGAGGAGATTTGTATGATACAACAGGTCCATATGGAGACAAATGTGTTGTAAACATAAGATCGAGGAGTTGTGCTTGTAGGAAATGGGAAATCACTGGCATGCCTTGCAAACATGCAGTTGCTAGCATTTGGAATATGGCAAACAATGGTTTAGAGCCTGGCATCCCTGAGTCATGGGTTCATGAGAGTTACTGGTTGAAAACTTGGGTAGATATGTATAGGTTCAAAGTCAATCCTTGTAATGGACCAGAATTGTGGCCTGAATCAGATACCCCAATCACATTGACTGCACCTAATTACAAACCTCCAATAGGCAGACCTAAAAAGAAGAGAAGAAAGTCTGCAGCTGAAATCTATGATAACTTGGTCAAAAGGGGCAAGCTAAGTAGGGCAGGAGGGACAGTCACATGTCTAAAGTGTGGCCAACAAGGGCATAACCAAAGATCCTGCAAGGGTCAAAGACATCAAGGTTCACAAGCTCCACCATCTTCAAGCCAAGATTCACAAGCTCCACCATCTTCAAGCCAAGCTTCAAAAGTCTTCACAAGATTCACCAAGTCTACTTCAACAAGAAAGAAGAATGGTTCAAATGCCAAAGCTGTTGTGATTGCAGATTGTTGTTTATGTCTTGTTTCCAGACTAGTTATGTTATGCACATTGGTTATGCACAAAAACTACTTATGTTATGTACTTTTGTTTCCAGACTTGTTTATGTAATTTTGTTTCCAGACTAGTTATGTTATGCACATTGGTTATGCATCCTTTTCATTTGTTGTCACAAGTTAGCTAAATGTTACAGTGTAGTAAATATGTTAGGTAAATGTGGTTGAGGGTCTTAAGTAACTAGGATTAAATGCAACAACACCTCGGTTTCCTTATAAAACCCAACCCCCTTTCACCACAGACTCATTACCACATAACCTTTCTAACCCTAAATCTGTCATCACCAAAATGGAAAAAAAACCAGAAATAATTTTGTTGAGTGACTCAAGTGAGGCTGTTAGTGCTTCAAGTGATCATGTGAATGCTGGTGCTATTGAAAATAGGAATGAAGGATCCTCAAAGCCTCCAAGTGGGTCAAAAGAGATATATAAGCCTAGGAGTGTTCCAAAAAGTATCCTTGAGTGGTATGGATATGATAGTGTTGCTGACTATCATGCAGATGCAGATTATGTTCCAAAAAAGAAAGTGAAAAGCCCTGGTCCCATTGCTGTTTTGGGACTTCCGAACAAGGTTACATGGATGGACATGGTGAAAAAAATGGGAATTAGAGGTGCTGGTATCACAAGAAAGGGCAAAGGGAAGGTTTAGGTTTATGTCTGTGTTTTAGGGTTTATGTCTTATGTTTCATGTTTTATGTCTAGGTTTAGGTCTGTGTTTAGGTTGTGTCTGTATGGTCTAATGTACTAACAACTGGAACCTATAATTGACCATAATGGTCAATAAATTTTGAATATGAAATGAAGTTCTTGTTGTTGATCTAAATCTTTGTTTGGTATTTGTGGTATCTGCAAATACATGTTCTAACTTTAGAGTGTTTGGCAAACAGTTTACACAAAGTGAACATAAACCATACATTAAAATAGATCAAATGATCATTGTCTTTAACAACATAATGCAAGAAAAACAACCTACAAGATCCATACATCAAACTACAGTTTATAAAAGGAAATAATACAAGAAAAACAACCAACTAAACACTAATAACCACTTCATCCTTCTAGCTTGCATTTGATAATCAACATGGTTTTGGTCAGCAACTGCTTCATCATTTTCTCCTTGATAATCAACTATTTGGTCAACATTAGGAGCTTGATAATCTGCTAGTGTTTGTTGTAGATGATTGATTCTCCTTAGTAACCCAGGAATGATTTGAACAACACGATCACACATTGGTGGATCATACCAATCAATAATCCCACAATTAGTACCCTAATCAAAATGCATTTCAAAAATTAGGTCAAACTAATTACAAATCAAATCCCTAAAAATTAGGTCAAACTTACCCTCTTTGAACAACCAAAAAAACGCCTCCCAGGATTTGTGGATGTCCATGATGTCCTGATTACACCAACTGATCCACATCTTCGACATATCATAATTTTGCCCTAAAATTTATTCTGGAAAGTGTTCTTAAGTGTGTGTTATTGAGTGTGTGTATGTTTGTGTTTGTGATCGTGTGTGTGTGTTTGTGTTACCAAACAACTAAAAAACATGAAAAGACCTTTATGCCCTTTTTTTAAATAATAAAATAACCACAAAATGAGTAAACGACCAGATTTAACGAAATTGTTAGATTTGGCTCAAATGTGAAATGGATACTCGGGTTTTGGCTTAAACCCGCAAATTTTTAAAAAAATAGACCAAAAGTGTTATACCCGGTAAAGATAGTGGACCAAAATTGTAGTTCTCTCTCTCTTTTACTTGCTCTAGTACAAGATCCAATCCATTAGTCGCTTACCGGCCCAACCCAGTAAGCGTCCTCAATCCATTTTATTCCCCAACACACATTTTGTGCTAACAATTTATTTTGTCTTTTTAAGCTATTTGCATAATTGCAATAGATATCACAAGAAGTAAATATTCCCGCCAAGTAACGCAATGGATATTAGAAGGATAGTTTGGATGAAGCGTTGGCGAATGCACACAAATAACAGTCAGCTTTTAGCAAGAAAAGTATAGCATCGTAAGACTAACGAAACCAAGATCCCAAAATGGTAACGTACAAAAGAATAATATGAAGAGGAACAGCTATCTAGTAATTAGCACGCCAGCTACATGTGAAACTCAGCTATACCGCTCATTTAAACACGACAAATACACGCAACCTAAAGTTTCTATCTTAATGTTTATACTTAATACGTGTCACATTATCATTCATAAACTTTCAAGTCTTGCAACAAAATTTTCAAATCTCTAAACAAAGCATCAATCATCCACATGTAAACGGTTATGCCACGCTCGGGTTTCCTCACTACTTACTATGGTAATCGTTATAGCTCATTTCTTACCATCCTAAAACAATCAATTTCTAATCTTTAATAGTTAATTTCACTCATAAACTTCATTAACAATCTCCAAACATCAAACTTTACACTTCAACCGAACAATAAAACCCGACAAAACAACCTACTAACACAAATAAATAAAAACACACAATCTTACCAAAAACAAGAGATGAGCAACAACAGCCTGGACAAGCTGCTGAACCAAAACAACTTTCACAACGGACCGCAACCGGACGCATTCTTAACATCTTCTTCTTTCCTAGTATGCAACCTATAAGCTATAACCGAACCGATGAACACCCTTACTTATATTAGATTAAACTGTTACTACACCAAGTTGTAGTAATTTAGCCCAATGAACCCTCATATGGAGCCTTTATATAGCCCAAACATAATGCAAATTTCTACCTCAAAAACCCAAAACTCCACTTGGTATCTACTACCTTTAAATATAGTTACAATCACACTTTAATACGTTCTTACTCAATCTCTTGTCGAAAATGGTCCATAAAAATCTTCTTGCCTTCTTTGCTTCTTTTATACATGCGGACGATGGAGTTTATATTAAATCAAAATTTTACATCAACGTCATAGCGTGATTTTATAGATAAGATGTAGACAGTTATATCCTTGTCCGACAAGAGTGTGAAGATATATTGCGACCAATATATGTTGCATGAACCGAATATACATGCTATTAAGTACCCAAAGTAATTAAAATTATCCCATTCTAATGCATCAATATTCCAAGTTACATACCTACTACTTTGATATATTTAATCCAATGTGAAAATAGAAGATTAGATGTTTTTATCATGAACATTTAATTCTATATGGTTGGTTTATAATACATGTTTAATGTGTGGAAAGATTATGATCGAATAAACTCACACATGTTTTTTATTATCTTTAACTAATTAAGTTAAGGAAAATCTATTTTTTTCGTCCCAAAATAAGTGTTTAGTTTTACTTTTAAGAGTTAAACTGGTTCAAGTTTGACTTTAAACCGTATTTATTAATGTTTGATATAATACTTGATAAAAATTATATCAAAGAAAAATACACTTAAAACACAATCCATTCATATATTTTGCATCAAGTATCGTATAATACTAAAAAATAGGTAATGTTAAAGCTAAATCAATTTAACTTTGAAAAGTCAAACTAAACACTTATTTTCAACATATATAGTTTTTTATTTTACATAGAAAAAATATATAAATGTCGGGTCACCCACTATGCTAACCCATCTTTATCACAAATACCTTGCATTTGATTTATTAAAGTTGTACTTGTACCAAGTTCATTAAGCTGGTTTACAATGACTTGCAAACCATGAAATTTTTGTTAAAGTGACGTCCACCATAATTAAATCAAAACCGGAAGAAAGTGTCATTATCATTGTGTCAACTTGAAGTACTAAAGTTATTCAAATTATGTAATTACATGTTTACCATGTAAGAAAATATAAAATACATATAAAAATTGCTCCTTAATTCGTCATATACAGCCTAGTTCAACTAATTTATACATTGTCAATGACGCATAAAAAATGTCCGCTTTATTATTTATGTTTGTCTTAAAGAAAATGTGTCTAGTTTTTACTAGGGGTGGCAATCGAGTCGTGTTCGTGTTGACATGTTCGGGTTCGCGGGTTGGCGGGTTATTATAACCTCTACCCAAACACGACCCATTTATTAATCGTGTCAAGAAACTCAACCCTAACCCAGACCTGCATAACACGTGTAACCCGTTTGTGACCCGTTTAACTTGTTTAAGTAAATAGGTCAACTTGTTAATAAGGTTGGTGGTTTGTCGATTTAACTAATTTAAATGCAAAAACTGATATAAGGATGTAAAAAATGATAAACATAGCATACAATAATTATGGAACACTCCTATTAACTACATAACAAAATACATCTAATCAAAATTCAGTATGAAATTCAAGTTATAGATTTTATTTTTAGAGGCTTATATATACTTTAACGGGTTCACGTGTTGACCTGTTTAATACTTACTCAACCCAAAACGACCCATTTATTAAACAGGTTATACGGGTTGACCTGTTTTTGACCCAAACCTGTTTATCCTCAACCCAAACTTATTTAACTTCGTGTCGGGTTCGTGTCGTTTATCGTGTCGTGTCAAAAATTGCCACCCCTAGTTTTGATTTTTAGATACTTCATCCGTCCCTAAATAAGTGTCCACTATTAACTTTTGAAGTAATTCATCTTCAACTTTAACCTTAAATTATTTTGATTGGGTTATATAATACTTGATGCAAAATATATAAATGAATTGAGTTTTCAATGTATTTTCATGGATATGATTTTCATCAAATATTATATAACACAAATAAAATAATTTAAGGTCAAAGTTGAAAAAGAATGACTTCGAAAGTCAATAGTGGATACTTATTTAGGGACGGAGGGAGTAATAATTATGACTGGTTTTTCTTATAATCAAAACATGCATTAATTACTCATTCTTAAATATTAACAATGAGGATTTTTATCGATCAAAACTCGCATTAGTTACACATATCATCGTTTGTTAATATTTTTATTAGTAAACACCCTTTTTAGACAAATGTTAGTATTATTTTATATGAATATACATCTATGAATTGAATAAGTATTGTGGTGCTCATTTTGGCTCAACAAGACAACAACTATCTTCATTCTACTTTTGTTAAACACATAAAAGATTTTTGTCTCAAGTTATTTTTCATACGTTTTTAGTATAAAAAATTATGGCAACCTATAGGCTAATTAAGATGGATGTGATTTGGTGGTTCTAACATCAATTTACATCTCTTTCGATTATAATTTTAGTAATAAGATTTTATATATTAACTTATCATAAGCTATCTTGATAAGTGACGAGTATAGTATTAGCGTGATATGTTACTTGGGCCCATGGCCTTTATGTTTGGCTTACCCTAAGGCCCATTATGCATGTATTTATATTCGGATTTGTGGTTTAATGTAACTCATGGGGAATAATCAATTATAATATGGTATAACAGCCTCCTAAACCGATCCTCCATAAACCCTAATTTTTTTTTCGGTTGCGCATACAATCGGCTTGCTTCCCTGCTTAATACTTTTTGCTTGCTATCCATCGTCATATCCTCATGACGGGAGAGACGCCTCCACCAACACAACCCAAACAACCAATCGATAAAGCTTATTCGATTGCAAGCATCAAGGCGTGTATCCCCACACCCCTTGATCTTGACAAATTAAACTACAACTCATGGAGTTCCTTGTTTAAACGATTTTGCCGCACCTATGAAGTTCAACACCATCTTGAAGCCCCTCCTACAACCGCGACATCCGTCAATGATCCTCTACATGAATCGAACGACTCGTTAGTTGTCATGTGGATGTATTCGACCATCTCTCCTAAACTTGTGGAGATGGTTATTGATGATGATACCTCTGCTCATGGTGTTTGGAAGCGACTAAAGGACCTTTTTCACAACAATAAGGATGCTCGTGTCACTCAACTTGACAATGAAATTCGCAACATGGCCATTGGAAGTTCATCCGTAACTGATTTCTTCCAAGACATAAAATCCAAAGCGGATCGTCTCGCCAATCTTGATTCACCGGTGAAAGATTCTAGTCTTGTAACCTATGCCGTTAATGGAATTCGAAGTAAGTATCCGGATGTTGCCCGTGTCATTCGCCTTAGAGAAAAAGCCCATACTTTTGATGAACTTCGGTCGATGATGCTCCTGGAAGAAAGTGATATGTCTCATCAATCGGTTAGTCAATCAATTCTTCATAATACATCCTCTTCGCCTACGGTGCTTGTTGCTTCCACTATACCTACTGATAAGGCGAATACAATGAGCACATCAGGGTTTGATGTGTGTCAAAACTTTCAACGCGGCTCTTGCACCTATGGAGCCTGTTGTAAGTTTGTACATGGTGCAAACGACCTACGACCTCGCCCATGTGCTACTAATTCGACAACTCAAGGTCGCTTGCCACCCACTTCATCGAATCGTGCTCCATAGAATGCCTCCAATGTGGCGTCAAAACCCTTTGTTCCTAATACTAACCGAAATCTTGGACAACCATGTGTGGCTCAAACCCCACCACCTGTTTACTCGGTCCAACCCACCAAAATGGGGTATGTCTACTTTCACACCGGCCCAAGTTCCTTTCTCATGCAACCGGCCCAGCAAATGTCTTCGACATCCCATCAGCCACAAGCACTGGCCCAACCTCAAGCATTTGGTCCAACTGGTCCCTTTCAGCAGGCCTAGTTTGGCAGCCCAATGCCATTCGTCCAACCAGGCCACCAGGTTTAACACCTCCTATTGTTGCGTCTCAGTTTCAGCAACCAGTGGGTATGGTATTTCTAAATTATGGTATGTCACCATCGTATCTTCCTCAGGCTACTATGCTTCCACATGCGTTTCAAACAAGGACTCTTCAAGAACCAAATTGGAACATAGATACTGGGGCATCCTCTCATCTAGCCGAGAACACAGGTATGCTCACTTCTTTTAGCAATCCAAGGTTGTATAAATCTGTATTTGTTGGCAACGGCCAACCTATACCCGTGACTCATACGGGCCATAGCCTTTTGCATACACCACATAAACCCCTTCACCTTCAGCATGTTCTTGTCACACCTAATATAATAAAAAAAATTGATTTCAGTTCGTCAATTTGCTCGTGATAATAATGTATCTGTTGATTTTGATGCCTATGGTTTTTCTGTGAAGGATTACCAGACCCGCCAAATTCTTCTCCGTTGTGATAGTACCGATGATTTATACCCTGTCACTCAACAACCATCCACTACCACAACATTTACTTTTATTTTGTTGAGCCCCACCACGTGGCACAGGCGCCTTGGATACCCGAGTGAAGATGTGTTTCGTCGTTTAGAGTCTTCTCGTTTTATTTCATGTAATAAAACAAAGTTGTCCGCTTTGTGTCATGCTTGTAAATTAGGTAAACACACTAGGCTTCCTTTTTACAGTTCTGAGTCGAGTGTTGCGCCTGTATTTGATATTATTCACTCTGATTTATGGCCATCTCAAGTGAAAGTGGTATTAAATATTATGCTATTTTTTGGATCATTTCTTGCATTATGTTTGGGTGTATCCTTTGCTTCATAAATCCGACTTGTTTGATACCTTCGTTACTTTTCGCGCATATGTGAATAAACAGTTTAATGTTGATATTAAGGCTTTGCAATGTGACCATGGAAGTGAGTATGATAATACCCGCTTTCACAACCTTTTTGGCCAAAATGGCATGTAGTTTTGGTTTCCATGTCCCAAAACCTCTCAAGAAAATAGGAAATCAGAACGTATGCTGCGCACCCTTAACAACATTACCCGCACCTTACTTTTTCAAGCACACATACCTCCATCATATTGGGTGAAAGCCCTAAACATGGCCGTTTACCTTTTAAATATCCTTCCATCTACTGCTATCAATAACGAGATACCGTTCACTAAGCTTCACAACAAACCACCCACATATGATCATTTGAGAGTGTTTGGATGCCTTTGTTATCCACACATTTTCTTTGATCATAAACTTCAACCTCGGTCAACAGCATGTGTCTTTCTTGGTTACCCGACTTTACATCGAGGGTACCATTGCCTTGACCTCTCAACCAACAAAATTATCATTTTCCGACATGTCATCTTTGATGATGACCAATTCCCTTTTGGGTCCATGACGCCCGAGACACCCCCATCTTACGATTTCTTGCTACCCCATCACCACACCCATGCGTCCCAAAATACTCATCCTAACATTCACTATTTGCCTCCCCCAACTGCTAT
>BQNB010161439.1:1378-14681 GCA_026074375.1 Tanacetum coccineum
AAAAGTAGAGTCTTTTTTGGGTTACCCTCAGTGAACCGTTAAGAAAAATAATAAAGGAGAGATAATATTAATTCTAATTAATATTATATGTATAATTAATTAGTTTATTAATTTATTAATAGTTGGTAAATTAATTAGAAGCTAATTATAAAGAAGCATGGGCTGAATATGAACAATACAAGGTGTATTAAGTTGAACGGGTCAGGAAGACCTATAAAGGACCCATGGGACATTTTTTAGGGGGATCTCACATCCCTCCAAAGAGCTATTCCAAGTCCCCTCCTCTCCATATAAATAGAGGGGCATGCTAAGGCTTTATTTGCTCATTCTTTCTTTCTCATTCCTACTCCTTGTAAGAGTCAACTCGTGTAACGAGACCTTAGGAGTTCGAATCCATTTTCTCTTTGGTTGGTGGGTGTGAGCTATTAGAGGTACTCTCGTTTGAGTACTTTCCTCCAAGTTCGACCAAGGTGGTCTGTGTGTGAGAAATTCGATTTTCTCAAAGGTTGGTATTTTCTTATTTATTTATTTATTTCTTTTAAGTTGATTTTATTTATTAGGTTAAGATCCTTTAGGGTTTTGTTTCCTTCTTGCCCTAGATTAATTATTGTTTCCACTTTATGTTAATATAGTTAGGGTATTGAAAACCCATTAGTGGTATCAGAGCCTTAGCTTAATTCTATTAGCACTTAATTATCTATCAGTAGATTGTTAACATGTGATAAGCATTAATAATTAAATATTAAGTTATTGTCTTGTGATTATTGAATGTTGATATGAATTTACATTTTACAACCTTATATTTTGAATTGTTTAAAATATACCTCTAAAATTTTAAAAATGTTTAAAATAGAACCCAAAACTTCAAAATGTTTAATAGAAACCTTATACATATTATAATTGCTATATTGTATATGTATCATTAAATCTAAATACATCATTAGTCAATTGATAAATCTGCTCACCCATAGTGAACAAACTATAAGAGATGTATAAGGCGGGTCGTTTTGCTTCCCCTAAGAAGTCGGTTTTTAATATGCTTCGCGCTGACCCATTTCTCCGCTTCTTTGTGCGTTCAATGGAGCTACCGAGAACTTTTGATAGAATGATGTCAAGATTAAAGTATTAATTTAAAAGTACTAAAACAAAATTCCTGTTTTAGATATAGCAAATGTGAATTGTATGCTAACCCATGAACCGCACATCTCTCATATGGGCTGTTAATGGAGCGTGTGTGGTTTACCAGCACATTAATAAGAGAACATAAGTGAGAGGTGACGTGGGACTCGCGATTCTCGAGCAGACTCGAGCTGGTAACCACGCGGGTTTTTGCATGGTTAAATTCACCATTTTATTTATGATCCTCGGCATCCTAGTCATGAATAGTAGATGAGCATATCCGAGATTAACATGCCATTGATCAAAATCAATGAATCTTAAAAGAACTAGGAATTTCATAGAGAATGAAATTGACAAAGACATTATCTACCTAAAATAAATTCGTGATGTGATTACGGCAACCCTCTTCATAAACGAATCTAAAATATAGATCCTAGCCTTAATTTAAAATTAGGTAATTAATTAAGGTATATTCATGCTAACTAAAATTGTTTTATCTTATAGATGTCTACTGAAAATGGTGTCAATCCTCCCGCTCCCAATCCCGCACATAACTCAAACTTCTCATTACTCTCAGTTCTTGGGAGGGAAAGACTCACCGGTCCTAACTATATGGACTGGATGCGAAACCTTAGGTTCACCCTAAGGTACGAGAACAAAGAGTATGTTCTCGATGAGCAAATTCCCACAATCGATGATGATTCAACCCAAGAAGAGATTGAAGCTCACCAAAAGCACTATGATGATGCAAACAAAGTGTCATGCATCATGGCCTCTTCCATGAGCCCTGAACTACAAAAGACTTTTGAGAACACTTGGGCTTATAAAATGAAACAACAACTCAAAGAAATGTTTCAGGCAAAGGCAGGCAAGGAACGCCTTGATGTTGTTAAATCCCTTATGGCTTGCAAACCGAAACCTAGAGCCTCTATTTGTGCTTTCGTCTTAGAGATGAAATTGTACTTTGAACGTTTGTAATCTCTAAACGTGGTGTTCGATTATGAACTTTCTATCAATATAATCCTATCCGGTCTGCCAGCTGATTACAATCAGTTTGTGCTCTTGTATCAAATGAACGAGAAAGAGACCTCTAAAATGGAACTCTATAGCTTGTTGCAAACAGGTGAGCAAAGGATCAAGAAAATTGATGTGCCCTCTACTTTAGTAGCTCATATGTTGACTATTGGTCACAATGCAATGAAAAGAAAGAATTCTCATTCTAACTAGAAAGGAAAGGCCGCAAAAGGAAAGTCTGATCGTGGGTCTAAGAGAAAGGCTGAATATGAGATTGTACCTATAAGCGATCCAAAGGAAGCAGTGTGCTTCTACTGCAACACAAAGGGGCATTGGAAGCGTAGCTGCCCAAATATAAGAACCTTGGTGAAAATCAATAATAAAGCTCAAAAAAGGCTTATCTTTAAAGCTGTTTACAGAAAAGAGGTTTTGGCTTATTTTCACTTATTAAGACTTTAAATGCTCGAATAAGCTCATAATCTAAAAGAAAAGTGATCTAGAGCTTATGATGTGCTTAATCTAAAAATGAAAAGAAATAAAACTTAAAACTACACTTTTTGCTACCTGATATTGATCATGAACTAAGCTAACTCAGGAAATAAAGACAAAGTAACACAAATCCAATAAGCTAAAAACACTTATTAAGCTAAATTTGTCTCTCAAACTTTACGGCTTGCCAAATACTGATTATCCTTTCTATAATAAGCTGTATATATTCTAGACTTAAAAGCTGAATTAACAAATTTAAATCCTAAAGATTCTAAGTACTGTTTTTGGAGTTTTCAGGTTTTTTATGACTTTTGACAGCTAAATTTAACTAGGAAAATAAGCTAGAAATTGCAAATTAAGACTTAAAACCTATTAAGCTATATTGAAACTCAAGTCCTACTGAATTTGATAAGCTAAATCCTAAAATTACTGTTTTAAATTAAACTAAGAACACAGCAGTACTAACTGAGGTTAGTACTGCTAGTGTAAAAGTTCAACAGTACTTTCAAGTGAAAGTACTGCTGATGCAATTTGACTTTTAAGAACAAAATTAAGCTATGAAATAAGCTAGAAAATGAAAACTAAAGCTAAATTCATAATAAGCTATAACTAAACTTAATACTACTGAATTTGACAAGCTAAAATTTAAGCTAAGCAGTACTAACTTATTTGTTAGTACTGGTGGCAGTTTTAACTTATTGTTAGTACTGGTGTACTTTTGCACAAGTGCAAAACGAAAGTGCATGCTTCCTAAGGGAAATCTTGTACTAAAACATACCCAAATGAGTGTATGAACACGATGGAAGCAAGATCTAAGCCTTGGAGGGCTTAGATCAACAATTGCACAAGTGAAACTTAAATGAAATTACCTAGTGCTGCGAATTAATATAGCTCAAAACTTTTAATATTCTTAAATATATTTATGGAAATATCATACCTAAACTTATAACTAAAACCAAAGCTAACTAAAAAGGTTTTGCACAAAATTATTGACTTTAGATGGTCAAACAAGCTTATGCCAAACATCCTTTAAGACTATGACAGGTTTGAGAAAAGCTTTTTAAGAGAAATCTAATGAACAAGTACTGAATACCAGATAAAAACTAACTTAAAACAAACTTAATTAACAAAACTTAACAACTAAATAACCCTTAATCTAAGATCTATACTATATAAACTAATATTTTTGTTTTTTTTATGGATTTTTATGACATAAATTAGTAACTAGTGATCTATAACTATTTAAGCAAAAACAGATGAAAACATATAACTAATAAGCACTAATAGAGATAATTAAACACTAATAAGCAAAGAGAATAAGCAAATAAGCAATATTAAACATATAAGCTATATCTAAGCAATTTAAACTGAAATTAGAGAAGAGTGAGAAGAGAAACTTACTTGATCATTTAGCTAAACAAAAGGAACCGATAATGGCAGCTACAAGCTCCCTAGCTTATTAATAAGCTAAGGTATAAGTCCTTGGATCTTCTTCCAGTTAAGATCCTTCTAAAAAGCTCTAATTCCAATATGATCCATGTAAGATTAAATGATTTAGGTTTAGATAAGATTAATACTGAATTCAATAAGCTCTATTTCAGCTTATAGACTGAAAGAGCTTAATACGAGCTTATTAGCTTATTGAGACAATTTGGCTTATTAAGAGAGCTTATGACTTTAAATGAGAGCTTAGAAATGAGATTTAAACACTTAAAGACTGAATTTAATTAATTGATGAATCTGATTACATTTACATTGAATTAGGAAAATTTCATTAAGAGAATACGAATTTTAGTACACCTAAAATTTACTATATACTAGTATATCCTAGTGTTGTGAGGAATGAGAGCCTATTTATAGGTCCTGAAAGAAGCTTCTAGGATCCTTAGCCCTGCAATCCAATCTTTCAATCTTGGCCGATCATTTCTTTTAATCATTGAGCTTCATTGTAGCCGTTTGATCAAAATTGTGACACTGAAGATTGCCAGCGTGTCTTTCCATTGTTGTGACGTTTGTGCTTCTTTTGTGAGTGTTTTAGTACAAAAACCCACTTAAATTTGTGCTTTCACCATTGCTACATGGCATTCTTTCTTGGGATTGGACCAATCAGAGATGGGGAGTGACATTTCTCACTGCCAAGGTGTACTTGGACACCTAAATTGTCCTTTGTACTCTCTAATTTTGAAAACCCTTTGTTTTTGAGCCAGGCACGTTTGGGAAGATGATGAACAGTGAATGGAATTTACCCGCTCTTTTTATAACTGAAATGGGTAAAAACTCGTTTGAACTTTGGCTTTGCAACATAAATGGTCCTTGAGTTCTTTTTCTTCTTTTCTTGATTATAAAAGGACTTTCGATAAATGCAAAACTGGCCCTTGTGGTTTGTTATGAGTGGATAGCGGGCTAGGGATTGAGCTTGTTATTTCTGGCTTCGGCTTTGTACTCTTCTGATTCTCGTGTCCGTTTTTGACTGTTTTCTTTATATTTTTGACTTATCCGTACCTGCACACACAAAACACAAATACAAGCATATTTTTGCCATTTTTTGGTCCGTTTTGGGTTTAATTGGGTTATTTTTAGTAAAGATTTTTAATTTAATTTTTTAATTTTATTATTTTATAAATAATACAAACGGATATGTGTATTCTACACTTATCAATGTTCTTGATGAAGAAATTCCCACATTCGATGATGATTCAACCCAAGAAGAGATTGAAGCTCACCAAAAGCACTATGATGATGCAAACAAAGTGGCATGCATCATGGCATCTTCCATGAGCCCTGAACTACAAAAGACTTTTGAGAACACTTGGGCTTATAAAATGAAACAACAACTCAAAGAAATGTTTCAGGCAAAGACAGGCAAGGAACGCCTTGATGTTGTTAAATCCCTAATCTGTCACACCCCGCCAAGGCGGAATCACGAGGTGAAACTTCATGGATATCGTTACAACACAATGGTGTCTACTATAGAGATACTAAAAGGAAAAAGAACTACTACGGGGACACTATGTGTCATAACATACCCAACACATGATAAATGAGTCTTGCATTTTTATTAGTAATGTCATACACGAGCAAAGCATAATCAACAATAAAAGCAAACAATCGCACAAAAATTTCCATCACAACCATAAGTCTAAATCAAAGAATCAATAAGAGAGCTCCATAAGCCTATTTCTAAGGTCTCTATAGCCACTTATTCCTAGCATCATTAGTCTCACGCTGATTACCTGAAAATGATGCTTAAAACGTCAAACAATAAAGTTGGTGAGTGTCATAGGTTTTGACATCAAAAAAATTTAAACCACACATTACTATGATAATAAAAAAAAACATGGCAGAGTTAATAAGTAAGCTACATACAAGCTAACATGCATAAACAATCAAACTACAACAGCCAAAGGTGTGCTACGTGGCCATAACCAACACATAGTACTGTACCACTACCAAGGTGTGCTAAGCAGCTCGTAGTTTACCACTACAATATGTGTGCTACATGACACTCCGGATACATGCAGTCTTACCACTTCCAACCTTGCATACTGGGATCTAACAATATCAAGGACACAAATCATCTACCAAAAATCAAGCATTCATACCATATCAACTGGTACATGTAGCACGTAACATACAATAGCCAATTATAGTTCACGCATTTCAGGAAAACCTCAGTATCACGTAATCAAAACATTTCATCACTATGCATTATTTTCATCCTAAGTTTTTTATAAAGCAATTTGTAAATGGGACTATGAAACTCACTGAATGGCGCAGCTACATGTAAACTCAAACTCCTTCTTAATATACTATACACAATAAAAGCTCATGTTACCATCGGTAAGCTAAAACGCTTAATCCAATATGGACGCAACCCTAATGTTGGACTAATATTCTTCTATATATATGTAAAGACTCTCTACAATCTTTTATATCTTTATTTATATCTTTTATTTTACTTTCTACTTTTATTTTTAAACACTTACACAATTTCTGCTCAAATGCAGAATTTTACCTACTGAACGACTTAAAACCCTTACCAATATAGAATCCACAATTCCTACAAAAATTGCACACATTGACCCACATGTGTATGCTAATCTCAGCCAGAAAGCCCATGCTTTATTCAACCCATAAGTTATGCCTGGAAGAAATCATTTTCAAGGAGCTAGATTCAAGTATCAATCAGAGATTGTTTAGGAGGCTTGTAATCAAGGGATAGATTACATTAGACCTTTTTTAATTGGCTCTGAAACCGAACCTGGACCTTATTTGTGCTTTCGTCTTAGAGATGAAATTGTACTTTGAACGTTTGTAATCTCTAAACATGGTGTTCGATTATGAACTTTCTATCAATATAATCCTATCCGGTCTGCCAGCTGATTACAATCAGTTTCTGCTCTTGTATCAAATGAACAAGAAAGAGACCTCTAAAATGGAACTCTATAGCTTGTTGCAAACAGGTGAGCAAAGGATCAAGAAAATTGATGTGCCCTCTACTTTCTCCCTATTTTTTTAAAATTTTAATAAATTTTAAAAAAAAAAAAAAAAAAAAACAATTTTACACCCACACACAAAATAAAACCAAAAACCACACCAAACATAGATCTATGTGGACTATTGGTACACAATTGCAATGAAAGAAGACTTCTCATTTTAACTAGAAAGGAAAGGCCGCAAAAGGAAAGTCTGATCGTGGGTCTAAGAGAAAGGCTGAATCTGAGATTGCACCTACAAGCGATCCAAAGGAAGCAGTGTGCTTCTACTGCAACACAAAGGGGCATTGGAAGCGTAGCTGCCCAAAATATCTGAAGGACCTCAAAGACGGAAAGGTCGAAAAGGGTAGTCACTCAGGTATGTTTATGATCGAACTCCACAATACTACAACTTCGGATTTGTGGGTCCTGGATACAGGGTGTGGTACTTACATTTGCATCATTTTGCAGGGTATAAATGAAAGTAGGAGGTTGAAGCATGGAGAGCTCAACTTAGTCATGGGAAACAGGAAAATCACGCCTGTGACAAGGATTGGAAAGTACGAGCTCATGCTGAAGTCTGGAGTTAGGATAGATTTAAATAATTGTTGTTATTCGTCAGAAATGACAAGAAACATTATTTCATTTCATGCTTTGTTTAAGGATGGTTATAAATTTTCATTTGATAATGAGAATGGAGATATTTTGGTTTATTCAAATGGTTGTTTTATGTTTAAAGCTTCTCCTTGCGAAGGCATATATGAAACTATTGAATGTATTAGTCATAATGGTAATGTGATTTTAAATGTTGGTTCGTCTAATGAGCTTGATAAATCAAAATTATGGCATTCTCGTCTTGGGCATGTAAACAAGAAGCACATCATCCAACTCCAAAAGGATGGAGTGTTGGAATCATTTGACTTCAAATTGGATGATGTATGCGAGTCTTGCTTATTGGGCAAGATGACTAAATCACCATTCAAAGGATCGTGTAAAAGAGATGAAGGACTATTGGACTTTGTACCCATAGATGTGTGTGGACCATTCTGATCTGCTACAAAGGATAGAAAACGCTACTACGTTACATTTATTGATGATTTCAGTAGATATGGATATGTTTATCTGATTAAACATAAGTCAGAATACCTTAGTATCGAATTTTTTGATCATCTTAAAAACTATGGTATAGTATCATAGTTAACTCCTCTTAGAACACCATAACTAAATGGAGTTGCTAAGAGGAGAAATAAAACCCTGTTAGACATGGTTCGATCTATGATGTGTCGAACAACACTTCCAATAAGCTTCTGGGGTTACGCATTAGAGACAGTCGCCCATATCTTAAATCTTGTACCCACTAAGAAGGTCTCGAAGACACCTTTTATTATGTGAAAGGGAAAACGTCCTTCTCTTGGGCACATCAAAATCTGGGGTTGTGAGGTTTTCGTTACACGAGAAGCTCAAGACAAACTAGAAGCCAGATCTGAAAAGTATCTTTTCATCGGTTATCTGGAAGAGTCATTTGGATATTTGTTTTACCAACCCAAGGATAATGTGGTGTTTGTAGCTCGAAGAGGAGTGTTCCTTGAGAGAGAAATGATATCTAAAGAGGATAGTAGGAGTAAAATAGATCGTGAAGAAATTCAAGAGTCTGTCGATGAAGAATCTATAATAAACACTGACACTCAATAAGAGGTGGTGACACCGGTTGAACCTGATGATATATCGTTGCCCATTCGCAGAACAAGTAGTAGAGTAAGAAAGCCTTCTCAGGATCCTCAGTTCTATTATGGTTTCCATATTGAAGAGGACAAGATTAGTGATAGTACACTAACTAAATTAAATGAGCCTACTAACTACAAGGAAGCGATGGCAATCCCTAAGTCTGCTAAGTGGAAGGAAGCTATGAAAAGCGAGATTCAGTCTATGTATGACAACCAAGTTTGAAATTTGGTTGACACTACACCCGGTCTTAAGACGGTGGGATGTAAGTTGATCTTTAAGAAGAAGACAGACATGGATGGGAAAGTACACACTTATAAAGCTAGGTTGGTTGCGAAGGGTTATACTCAAACCCATAGGATTGATTATGAGGAAACCTTCTCACTAGTAGCTAAAATAAAGTCAATTAGGATAATGCTTGCCATAGCTGCATTTCATGATTATGAAATATGGTAGATGCCGCTTTCCTTAACAAAAAAAAAAAATAAAAAAAAAAATAAAACTTAAAAGTAGGATGTTGTTGTAGGCATCAACCAAAAGTTTTTGAAATTGGAATGTATCTCTAAAAGAGTGTGCAAGATTCAAAAGGCCATTTATGGACTTAAACAGGCTTCTCATAGCTTGAATCTCTACTTCCATAAGAAAGTCACACAGTTTGAATTTTCTATAAGCGAAGATGAGTCCTGTATATATGTCAAAGTCAGTGAGAGTGTTGTAGTCTTCTTGGTATTAAATGTGGATGATATACTACTCATAGGAAATGATATCCTAACATTACAAAGTGTAAAAGACTAGTTGAGTAAATGTTTCATTATGAAAGATTTGGGAGATGCAGCATATATTCTTGGTATAAAGATTTACAGAGATAGGTCAAAACGTCTTATAGGACTTAGTCAGGTTACGTACTTAGATAAAATTTTGAAAATATTTAAAATGGAGAATTCTAAGAAAAGTGAATTACCCTATACATACCATTGGCATAGAGATTAGTACAGGGGGGATTTTTAAACGTCCAAAAAAACTAGAATAAAGAAACAGAAATGGTCGAGTCCCTTATGCTTCGCTGTTAAGGACCTATATCGTTATCATGTTTGCGATGACGATGTTAAAGGCATTGAAGTCTCTTTTCTTTTGTGCTTGGTGGTCTAAACATCGTTTTGTCCTTTGTTCGAGTCAATAACAGCTGAATCCTGGTGAAGGTATTGGACAAAACTGTAAAGGAATATTCTTAAGTATTTAATAAAATACATAATGACGGTTCTGTTTCGAAGAGTTTATAGTGGAGAAGAAGAACTCAGAGTGACTGGTTATTGTGATGCAAGTTGGCAAACAGATAAAGATGATAGTCGTTCACAGTCTGGTTAGATATTCTTGCTGAATGGGGGAGCGGTAACATGGAAAAGTTCAAAGCAAGATACATTTGTCAGGACTCGGGCACAATGCGAGTCCGTGTATCACATTGATAGCTTGAGAGGCTTCATAAGGAAGTTATTTGGATGAAGAATTTAATTGGAGTTCTTGGTATTGTTCTAATAAGTTCAAGACCCCATTGAAATATTCATGTGATAATGAAAGTGCAGTAAAGACTCTTGGACCTAAAGAAACCCAAGGATCACAGAAGAGTTCGAAAGCATATTGAACGATAAATACCATTTTTAGTTCGAAGCAAAGTAGAAGAAGCGCACGTGTTTGTTGAAGACTCCATGCGGTTTGGGATAGATCTAGTATGATTCTATTCATAAAGGCATTAGCTAAGTTCCAGGTCACGTCATGAACATGATAGGTAGCTTGGATTGATAGTATTTATATAAGTTTTAGTTGTTTGATTGAATTTGAATCATTATTTAAACCAATGATGATATTTGTAATAGATTTGGATGATGTAAATTAATAGGAGATTTGTTTACTTTGCATGGTGTGCTACCATTTAATATTGTTTTTCATTGTGTTTCATTTTTGCAAGTTTAGAAATCCAATTCTGAGTATTAGTTTATCTTAAACCTTCTCCGTCGTTCTATACTACAGGAAGTATGTATTGTATTTAGACTGTCAATGATAGTGTTCATGTAGCCTATTAATAATCCTCCCCATCAATCCATTTACTATCTGTATATAAAGATTAGATCATAAATAGGAATGCTTTCTCATAACACTCATGCCAGTACTTAATGGGAATTAGTATACGGAGATAACTGTAACTTTAAGAGATCTACTTCTTGGACTAATATCTCTCGAGGTAACTTCCATAAGATGATTATATTTTCTATTCTTAAAACTGGAAGATACATCGAGTTTCTAGTTATTCAAATTGTTATACTTTATGTTTATCAAACGTGCGAGTAATGCCAGTTTATAACAGGATATGCTAGGTTTATGGACATGATCAGTTGACTAGTTCCTATGTATCTAAGATTATTTGTTCCTTTTGCCTAAAATAGGAAGAGTGAATATCTATGGGCCCCTAGTATCATTAGTAGGTTGACTAATGTGCTAGGCCTGGCCAGGACAAAATTGATGTGTTCAATTTTAGTAGTCTCATAGAGTTCAATAATTAGGGAAAATCAGGAAACATAATGTTGAACCTAGAAATTGATTAAAATCCATGTCTTAAGTTCATACGATATCAGTAGAAACAAGGAATAGTTGATCACTTATCTAAGGGCTGTCTTTGAGATATGATTCAGAGTTCGGCAGATGCATTGGATGACACTCTCTACTTAGTTAATTAGGATAGACTTAGACCAATTATAGTTGATGACGTGGGAGACTGTTGGATTTAGTGTCCAGGTTCATAACTAATTGGTAAGACTGTCATCAAAAGTAGAGTCCTTTTTGGGTTGCCCTTAGATGAAAACCGTAGAGAAATAAATTAAAAAGAGATATTTATATTAATTTAAAATTAATACTATATATATGTATATATTAATTGGTTTATTAATTTTTTTAATAGTTGGTAAATTAATTAGAAGCTAATTATAAAGAAGCATGCGCTGAATATGAACTAATACAAGGTGTATTAAGTTGAACGAGCCGGGAAGACCCATAAGGGAACCATGGGACGTTTTTTTTGGGGAATCTCTTATCCCTCAAAGAGCAATTCCAAGTCCTCCACTTCCTCTTCCTATTTTATTTAGAGGGGCATGCCATGTTTTTTTATTTGTAATTCTCTACTTTCTCATTCCTACTCCTTGTATAGAGTCTCAAACTCGTTATGTAAACGAGATAACTTGGAGTTTCGAATCCCTTTTCTCTTTGGTTCGTGGGTGTGTAGCTATTAGAGTATCTCACGTATTGCATGTACTTGCCTCCTAAAGTTGGGTCCAGACGTACGCACGGGTCTGTGTGTGAGTAAATTTTTTTTCTCTATGGTTAGTATTTTCTGATTATTAATTTATTTATTTTAAGGTGCTTTTGTTTATAAGTTATAGTCGCTTTAGGGTTTTGTTTCCTTCTTGCTCTAGATTAATTGTTGTTTCTGCTTTATGTTAATCTAGTTAGAGTATTGAAAACCCTTCAGTGGTATCAGAGCCTTAGCTTAATTCTATTAGCACTTAATTATCAATCAATAGATTGTTAACATATGATAAGTATAAATGATTAAATATCAAGTTATTGTCTTGTGATAATTGAAATGTTTGATATATTGCAATATACTTTTTTGAACTCTTTATTTTTATTCTCGTTAAGAATTTACCTTAAATTTTTAAAATGTTTAAACAAATAGAACCCAAAACTTTAAATGTTTATTAGAACCTATAATATTTATAATTCTGCTATAATTGTATATGTATATTAAATCTTAAAATCGTTAGTCAATTGATAAAAATAGCCTCACCCATAGTTTGAACAAAACTTTAGAAGACGAGTAATTAAGGCGGGTTCGTTTTGCTTCTCTAATAGATCTGTTGGGTTATTATAATATGTTCGCGTTGGTACCTGCTCTTCTCCGCTTCTTTGTGCGTTTCAATGGTGCTACCTAAGAATTTTTGACTAGGATAATTGTCAAGATTAAATGTATAATTTAAAAGTACTAAATCAAAATTTCGTTTGAGATTTAGCAAATGTGAATAGTTTCGACTATCTATCGAAAAATCGCCACATCTCTCATATGGGTTGTTAATGGAGCGCGTGTGGTTTCTCGGACTAATTAATTAAGAGAACACCATAGTGTGACGAGGTGATGTAGGACTCTCGATTCTCGATCAGTTTCGAGCCGGGAGCCACGCGGGTTTTTGCATGGTTAAATTCACCATCTTATTCATGATCCTCGGCATCCCAATCATAAATAGTAGATGAGCATATCCGAGATTAACATGTCATTGATCAAAATCAATGAATCTCAAAATAGTAGATCCTTTAGGGTTTTGTTTCCTTCTTGCCCTAGATTATTTGTTGTTTTCGCTTTATGTTAATCTAGTTAGGGTATTGAAAACCCTTCAGAACAAAAGCTTGCTCAAGATTTTCCATGCAATATTGAGTGTCGT
>BQNB010161440.1:0-12228 GCA_026074375.1 Tanacetum coccineum
TTTGTTATCATCGTTTCTACTATCTCAAAAGTTCTCCAAAGGCACGGTTGAACCTACATTATTCACTCGAAAAGAAGGCAGAGACATCTTACTGGTACAAATCTATGTAGATGATATAATATTTGCTTCTACTGATCCTTCACCCTGTGAAACATTTTCTGAAATAATGTGTTCAAAATTTAAAATGTCAATGATGGGCAAAATGTCATTTTTTCTTGGACTTTAAATTTCTAAAAGCCCTAGAGGCATCTTTCTTAACCAATCCAAATACGCTCTTGAGATAATTAAAAAGTATCGTATGGAAACTAGTAACCCAGTGAATACTCCCATGGTGGAGAAATCCAAACTGGATGAAGATCCACAAGGGAAAGGAGTTGATCTTACACGTTATCTTGGAATGATTGGTTCCCTTATGTATCTGACATCCAGTAGACCAGACCTTATATTTGTTGTTTGCATGTGTGCCCGGTATCAGGCTAAGCCTACCGAAAATCACTTACATGAAATTAAATGAATCTTTTGATACCTATGAGGAACCATTAATATGGGTTTGTGGTACTCGAAGGAATCTTGTATTGTACTAACAGCTTTTGCAAACGCTGATCATGCTGGTTGCCAAGATACCAGAAGAAGTACATCTGGTAGTATGCAGCTCTTGGGTGACAGATTAGTCAGTTGGTCGTCTAAGAAATAGAATAGCACAGCAATAGGTGCAGTACAGAAGCTGAATACATAGCCTTATCCAGATGTTGTGTTCAAATACTTTGGATGAGATCACAACTGACAGACTATGGCCTTGGATTCAACAAAATTCCTTTATACTGCAATAACAAAAGTGCCATTGTCTTATTTTGTAAAAACGTTCAACACTCAAGATCCAAGCATATTGACATCAGATACCATTTCATCAAGGAGCAAGTGGAAAATAGGATGGTTTAGCTATACTTGGTCAGAACAGAATATCAGATGGCAGATATCTTTACCAAGGTATTGGGACGAGAAAGACTTGAATTTCTTATCAACAAGCTTGGAATGAGAAGTATGTGTCCTAAAACGCTAAAAATACTGGCAGAAGAAGAAGAAGAGTAATGGTGGCACATCTTCTTGTATCCTATATAAATATATAAAAACATAAAAACTCAAAATGTTTTTTTTTTTAAATTTACAAAAAGAAAATACAAAAATATAAAACCCATAAAAAGAAAATAGAAAATTAAAAAATTCAGAAAATACAAAAATATGTTATTCATGACATGTCTTCTGAAAATCGATAATATTTACAGCTTTATAAATGTCATTCAATAATGATACAAAGCTGTAAATAAAGTTCGAGCAGAAGTTCCAAATGTTTTCAAACATGTCATTGGCTTGCAGTTATTTCAGAATGCAACCCGCTCTTCATCTTAAAGGCAAGTATTTCGTCAAAAAGAAAACTTAACCTCACAACGGGAACTAATTTCTCGGGCATGATCTACTTTATGATTATGCAAAGGCTTGTGTATACTTTGCTACACAACCCGGGATTTCTATAAAATAAGTGTACGTGTCAGTGCATTTATTTTTTAAAATAAGAGAAATCTTATTTTTGGTGTAAAAGGTGTTGTATTTCAAAACATATCACTCATCTCAGTTTCTGATTAGAAAAAGATTTTCAAAGAATTTTCTATCACTCAAACAATGTCTACAGCTCTTTAAATAGAAAACATAACATTATTTAAGGGGGGAAATGTTCAAATTCTTTCAAAATGATCTTTCAAAATGATCTTTCAAAAAGTCATCAATGAATAAACAAGAAAAGGTTTTGAACAATAACGGATCATGGATTAAAGGGGAGTTAATTTAGTTTAACTCAAAAAGACTTAAGTTGTTATTTGGTTCAACTTTAGGGACTAATATTGTCATTTCTAAAAATTAATTAGACTTGGTAATAAGTTTAGATAGAAATAGAAAGACATGAAAAGAACAAGTACCATTCCTGCCATGTCTTGAAACTTAACCGGTTATACCCTTGTGTGCACATTTCGCACCACACACACACACAAACATAACAAAGCCAAACACACCCTCTATATCTATCGTTACATTTCGCACACTTCATAACTAAAATCGCAAGTCATTTCTAAGCATCAAGGTACACAAGTAACATGTTTCTAAACCCTTTAACATCACTTTGGTAAAAGGAATTCGATTAAAACTCTTATTTGCACTCGAAAAACTTTAAAATTCAAATTATGGTTCATAAGAATAAAAGTTGAGATCCTATCTAATTAGGTTAGGGGCTTTGATTATTAGGGTGCCTAGATCACTCGCTTAGAAAAGTTTTGGCTATCTCTAACTGATTCGTGAATTATAATGATTTGTTTGATGATGAATGGTGCGAAATATGTTGTGATGTTTGATAGTTTGCGAGTTTGTGTTCTATTGAATGATAAATGGATTCTTATGCTTCTATAACATGTTTTAAGCATTTAGGAATTTATTTGATCTCATTTTGGAAGTTCTTGCGTGTGAAATTTGTAACAATGTGGAATTGTGTAGTTGTTTTTTGTGGCTTAATAAAATGAACGTGTTCCTTAGGTCCTCAAATAAGCTTGTCATGCTCCCTAACTGGTTTGTTGCCTAAATGAAATGTGGAATCTTGTGTTGAATCTCGAAATGAACAAAACGGCCTCAAAAGTTGTTTTAATCTTGATAAAAGTGTTTCTGCCATGTTCTTGAATCGTTTGTGTTGTTTGATTTTAAGGATTAAAGCTTAATATGAGATTAAAATTCTGTGTTTGCAAAATTATTTCAAAGTTTAATGGTGTGAAATATGTTATTGCATAAATCGTGCAGAATATGTTTTGAATTATTGTGTGCGAAATATGTTCTAACATAAACTGTGCGAAATATGTTCTAACATAAACTGTGTGAAATATGACAGGTGTAACAAAACATGCGAAATATGTCAGTTTTATGAAAAGAAACTCTGCCTAAATTTTTTTTTAAATTCGTGTGAAACATGTTTGATATGTTATCTTGCAACATATGTCATAATTGACTTTGTGTTATTTGCCTTCTGATTGAATGTTTCACTTAGGTTGACTTTGATTTGTCAATTGACTTAGTCAGTTGACTTTGACCATTGACCATAGTTGACTTTATTCAATTAGTGTGTTAAATCAGACATAATTGCATGAAACCTAAACGCAGTCTTCATCTAAATCAATCACATATTCAAAGATAATTAATCAATTCAGTAATATATATATGTTGTGTATATAAACTGTATTGGATAATTCTTAAGCAGAATCATGAGTCAAGAGGAAATTCAACAAGTTGCTCGTGAAGAGGCATGGGTTCCCAAAGCTGAAAGAGTCAAGATCACTACCATAAACATGAGGATTTATCCCACTATGACTCAAAAGGAAGAAACTTACCAAGTCATCCTTGACATCATCAAGAATACTACTTTCTACAAGGCCTTCCTTTCCACTGCTGATGTGCTAGAAATCTACATGTAGCAATTTTGGCACATAGTTACCAAGTTCAAGGTGTCTACATTATATAAGTTTAAGCTTTCAAACAAGAAGTGTTAATTTGATGTTGAGGTGTTCCGCAAGGCTCTCGACATTTGCCCAAGAATTTAAGGAAAAGAATTCATTGTACCTCCATCTGAAGAGGAACAGCTTACCTTTATCATTAGACTCGGATACAAGGGAGAATTGACTCATCTACCAAAACTGTTCATTGATCATATGCACGAACCTTGTAGAACATTAGCATCCATCATCAACAAGTGCCTTTCAGGGAAGACAACTAGCAATGACAGACTTTATCAATCTAGAGTTACAATAATATGGGGTATGTTCTACAAGAAGAACGTCGACTTTGCTGAGTTGATTTGGGAGGATTTTTCATATTAAATTGACAACGGGCAGTTAAAGAAAGGCAAACGTAAAATCATGCCTTACCTCGGATTCACTAAAATCATCATCAACTATTTCCTCTCTGTTTACAAATCTGTTCCTAAAGGACTACCCTCGGGTCTTTATACAATCAAGGATGATGGTGTTCTGAGCCGAATGAAGTTTGTCAGAATTAGAGAAGACGTTCAAGAATATGAAAAAGCCATTCCATACACGTTGCTAAATGATGCAATCAAGCAATCAGAGGCTTATAAGGCATTCATTGGCTACTCCACATGCTTATTACCACCAAAGAAAACCAAAGGTAAAGGTTCAAAAGGCAAGCAACAAGAAGTCACTATAAAGAAGAAAACCGTAATCACTATTGATGACAACATAATCACTGATGATCTAGATGTTGCTTTTGAGCTAGGAAAGTCTATCAGTAAAACCGATGCTAAAATTGCTAATGAAACAAGTCGTGTCCATGATACTCATGCATGTCTTGTAACAGAAAAGGATGCCAGTGAAAAAGAACCTGATCCTGAACCAGCTAATAGGCCAACTGAAAGAAGAAGACCATCTGTTATTACTTTCAGAGACACTCCAAATGTCCCAAAAAAGAAATCAGGTATATCTCAGAAGTTTTAAAGGTATTGAGATGATAACTGAAGTTTAGAATACAACTCGCTGTTGACAAATTGCTAAGCATATCAAAGCTGACCAAACTAGAATGCTTAGAAGTACTAGCCAATGCTGGAGGCTCAAGTAAAGGAACTGGTATTACACCAGGCGTTTCCGATGAATCATCAGTCATCTTAACAACCTCAAGTGAAGGAACGTGTTCTGTTTACAGGGGTTCCAGATGGAGGCAAAGGGTACTTCTGAGGCCAAAGCTGTTTATGTCTCAACGAATTAGGGTTCAGAAATATGAGTCGTGACGATTCAACTGAATCATGTTGAGATTCTAATAGTGGGTTGATATAATAAATGGTGATTGTTGTTGTATTACGATTTGGGGGGGCGTATCTTGAGGTGAGTCATGTGGGGTGACATCGTGGTGATTGGATTGGTGTGAACGTGTTGTACTAGGGATGCTTTTGATGTGCTTTGTTTTGTCTGTGGTTGTTGTGGTTTATGTGGTGGTGTTTGTTGTATGAATTTATAGAGGCCCTCGGATTTCCATTATCAACGCCAATGAATTTAATATGGCAAGGTGTGTTTTAGGAGTGGGGAGATGTAAATTGTGTGATGAGAGTTGCTGAAACTGTGAAGATTGTTCCGAAAAGTAGTAAAGAAGTAAAGGGATGATCAAGCAAAGTCGATAATGGCTCAAGAACAATCCAGGCAACTATTATTCGCTTTACAACACAGAAAATATCTAGTTTTCTGTTTATATAGGTTTTGGTAATTAATTCTTTCTCACCTGTCTTCTGCTACTTTTTAGCTGTACACTTGTTATAGAATCTGCAGATACAGAGATTAATTTAATATTAGATATTCAAATCTAACAAGAAGTTCCTCAGATTCAGTCTCCATCTCTACTCAATGTACATGTATCTAGGGATTCCGAACAGTAATCCTTTCATGAAGGTCCGTCTACCTCCTCCATCTGTCAACAATACTCACACCTGTACTGAACAACCAACAACATGTCATGCACTACACACCAATCACCACTGTAGCTCCCAGCTGACCCCCTACAACAGTTCCAGATGTCCACTCCATGCCATTGCTTAAAGCCGTATTTGTCTTGGTAAAACCAGATGCCTTAAGACGCTCAACAAGGTTATGCGTTTAGTCCAAAAATGTCTTGGCATATTTAGTTCTGTAGGTATCCAACATGCGGTAAAGATGAGTATCTTGGATCAAGTCTGGGAAGCACTTAAAAAGGTGACTCCAAAAACATACTAAAGTATACGAGAAAGTGTTCAAAAGGTGCTCCAAAAACATACTGAATAACTTAGACATGAATTCTCTCAGAAAGAAGTTTCAAATATCCGTAAGATGAAGAATGGACATGCAGAAAAGCAGTAGATGCTGAAGTATTTAGTAAAATCATCTGATAAGGCTGCTCTTGATGAGTATGATCAGAACAATGCACTTTTCCAAACTATGACTGAATTTAAGTTTTTCAACAATCATCCGGCATACAAATCTCTATATCACGCTCTTATAAAGTCACTGATTGCGGATGAAGAAGGCGTGGATCAAGTAGTTGTTGATTTACTCAAGCAAAAGAAAAGATAGCATGATGATCAAGACAAAGACCCTTCTGCTGGACCAAACTAGGGTAAGACGACCAAAAGGAGAAGAACCAAAGAATATGAGTCATCTAAGAAGTCATCTATCTCAAAAGACGCATCCAAAGTTAACTTACCTCCCAAAACCTCAAAATCTGATAAATCTGTTCATGTAGAATAGTCAGTGGTTAAACCCACAGAAAAGGTAAACTTGGATGATGCTACTGAAAATGTGGTTAATAATGATGATCAACCACAAGATGATTCAGAACCACAGAAAAACCATGCTCCAAAGCATGACTGGTTCAAACAACCTCTATGGCCTCCTACTCCAGATCTAGAGTGGAACACGTGTCAAGTCGTTGATAATCAACCTGAACAGCCTCGGTTTAATAATATGTTATCTGCTACAAAGGATCCACTCACATTCGATGAGCTTATGGACACTCCTATTGACTTATCCAACTTCGCAAAGAATCGTCTCAAGCTGGAAAAGATTACAAAAATGGATTTGGTTGGACATGTCTACAATCTTCTGAAGGGTACCTATCAGAGCAGCATTGAGCTTGAATACAATATGGAAGAATGCTTTAAAGCTCTGAATGACAGACTTGACTGGGAAAACCCTGAAGGAGATCGATGCCCTTTTGACTTGAGCAAACCTCTTCCTCTGAAAGGTCATCCAGGTTAACTAACTGTAGTTGTAGAATACTTCTTTAACAATGATCTGGAGTACTTAAAATCTATAGACTCTGAAAGGAAGTATACCACTTCAATTACAAAGAAGAAGGTTGCAAGATATGAGTTAGTGGGTATAAAAGACATGATCCCGAAGCAATGGAGTACCACCAAAGTAGGCTATGACAAAGATGTTGTATTTGCAATTAAGCACTGGGACCTAAGCGTAAACTATTCTACAGATCTCAGCTCAACAGATTCTTAAAAGATCATGTCTTCTCTCATGTGAAGATTCTAAGCGTGAAAAGTGTAATGGTCAATAAATTGCATGTTACGGTTATTTGGACGAAATTGTAGTAAGAAGAGCTGATCGACAATTGTACAAGTTCAAAGAAGGTGACTTCGTCAATCTATACTTGAATGACATTGAGGACATGTTACTTCTTGTTGTTCAACACAAGTTGTTCCGTCTTGATGGTGAAGTTATTGTTGACTTGGCGGTGGCACTGCGTATGTTCACCAGAAGTCTCATCCTCAAGAAGAGAGTCGAAGATGTCCAATTGGGTGTGGAAAGTTACTAGAAGAAGCTCAACATCACAAAGCCTCAAAAGGACTTTACTAGAATTTCTGCCAAAGAACTATACACACCATCATTTGATCCACCCGGAGTTGTCTATGAAGACTTAAGCCTTCGAAAGAGACTGATGCGAGCTGATGATCTCTACAAGTTCTCAGATGGGACGCTCAAGAAAGTTCGTGACACTCTTCACCATAGGCTACTCAATTTTTGATTTGGCTACAACAAAAACAAGCCGAGAAGAAAGTGGTCAGCTACGGAGAAGAAAAGGGCCAACATTATGGTAGATCTGATTGATAAGCAGATACTGGAAAGGCGGATCTTAAGGAACATAGAAATGTTAGTTGGTGCAAGGGAACTTGAGATGGACTACAGGCTGATGTAGAGGACAGTATGAGTTTGTCATACTTATTCTTCTTTCATATCAAGTCCAATCTCATTATCTATCTTGTGAATATGTAATATATGTAGTGTAGACTTGTAAAGTAGGCAAATATATAGTGTTTGAGTACAAATTTTCAAGAATTTTTTAAATTCAAAATCATTTAAATAAATGTACTCAACACTATATATATATATCCCTCATAAATTAAGGGAGAGCATTAAAATGTTCCTAATAAGGCTTTCTAATAATCGAAACATCCTTCTCCCCAAAACAGTTTTCAAACATATTTGAATCAATTGATATCCAAGATATCAAGAGATTTAACATTTTTGATAAGGGGAGAAAATGTGATTAAAATATACAACTTTCAATATGTGATTAGTAAAGACTCAAGTGCAGCTTCTTCCTCATATGTACAAAACAATTTTGAATATCGTGGCATATATGCAGGGGGAGTAATTTTAGAAAAGAAAACATAAAGGTATAAAAAGTTTTGATTTATATCATCAGTATCTTGATTGAGTTTTTCAAATGGTTTTAAGGCAATGAGATCAATACCCAAAGACCGACCATGTACTTAATTTTATGGAGTTATAAGGTGGTTAAGTTTAGGTATTCGTTCCCATGATCCAGCCAGAATTGGAGGGATCTACCTAGGGACATTCTAATAGTTAGATTAGAAAGTCCTTAGGTATGATTTGATAAATGGAGTAAGGTGAGAAAAAGGGATAATGTCGACTAAGACAGAGCTAGTACTGGAACAAACCCAACAAGGTGCTAGTGATGAAGTCTTGGTAAGCATTGAAGGGGTTAAAAAAATAAAAAGAAATGTAAAGATAAAGAGTGAGAATAAAGAATCCCTCCTTACACTTAGGCGGAAACCAGGTTAATACATATGCTATAAAAAACACTAAGCTGTTGTCTGGTATTAAAGATAGTCATCATGGACCCAATATTGATGAGGTGTCATTTTATATACTTTTTCGAGGTCGTTTAACCCCCAAAATTGTGCATTTATGCCCAAAATAGGTACTTAATCGTTCGTTTTTAGGTATTTCGCATTTGGAAGGCATTTGGAAGAATTACACGTGACTTGGGCTCATTTGGAGAAGAAACGGACAAGACTACAGATCTACACCAACATCTATCAAGAATGTCTCTACAGTGGCCGGAGACGGCGACCAACATAATACAACTGAACGCCGTTACCACGAAGATCAAGACGGCGTCACCATATCTCACGACGGCGTCACAGTACACGACCCAACCCAATATCTAGAATATTCTATTCATGACAGCGTCACGATTAAAACGCGACGCCGTCACAGCATTTTTCCTATATATATACAAACCCGAATTTAGGGTTTTGAGTATGTAGCTTTAGAATAAAAAGAGGGTACGAACCTTAGTTTGTTTAGCAGCTGTTAGGGACGATTTTAGGGCCTAAAAACCCTATTGTACTTCCTCCAACTCATGTTTTAATCAAGTAAGGTTTACTTAATCATTCAATATGTCTATGTGTTGTTTGATCTATCTATGCTCATGCTTTACCTTTAACATGCTTTTCTAAACCTCATATTGTGTTTATTTATGATTGTATGAAACCTAAAATGTAGATCTTAGTGGTGTTGCTTCTTGTGATGGATGCGCACATTAGGTCTTAGAAAACCAGCTTTTGTCTATATTGTTGTTGATATGTCTAGGGAAACTTAATTGTGTAGAAAGGATACCATCGGGTAACAGTCTTCATACTACCTTGCCCCCTAATATGGTTGATCCACTTTTAATATATTTCACATGCACTTAGTGTACTCCTAGGGGCCGTGTAACAGTCTTCATACTACCTTACGCGTGCGTTGCTTTAGCGGCATACTAAGTAGACGGCGGGTTCGTGTAATTCGTTCATGACTTAGGAAATAGTTACACAGATCATCACAAGGGTAACAAGGCAGCAACACTAGGAGAAGCAATCTAGGGAGTAATACATGATTAAATAAACACAGTCTTTTATCTTATTGTTATCACCAAATTAGTTTAGATTTATATTTAGTTAATAGCTAAAACCAACCAATCTCTCCAATATATGATTTACTGGCTTTCTACAAAATACAAAAACACAAAAATAATCTTCTTTCAACCCTTAGAATTCTGTTAGACCATGATCAAGGCTTCCCAACCTATTCCTTAAGTGAACGATAACAACCCTCTGAGTCTTACCTATACTACTACTACAATGATTAAGTGCTCTGCCTAGGGCGTTGTAAAACTTCTTGTTGAAGTCTAACGGCGACCGCATCAAGTTTTTGGTGCCGCCGCCTGGGTAATAGTTAGGTTTTAATCATAGTTTAGCTTAGTTCTACTTGCTTGAATCCTTTCAAGTAAGATTTAATTTCTGCATATTAGCTTTCTTGTAGTCTATCTTTTCTTTGTGTGTTTGTTCGTAACTTCCATTGACTATTCCACTCTTCACTATGGAGAATGCGAATCCATCATCAACCTTAGGATCATTTCCTCATGAATCCCTTGACACTACTCACGCTAAGTTCACAACCCGAATAAACAAGCTATTAACAATGAGGCAGACTATTGATTCTTTTCTTTTTAAAACCATTAATGAAATGACTAACCAATCTTTTGACTCTGAGACTTTATATCCTAAGAAGAGAACCAAGGAACTCGAATTAAGAACGCAATGAAGAAACAATTTTGAGGATAAACTATTCAAAAATAGGTTTCCTACAGAAAAAAAAATAGCTTGCCATAGGGAACTATTAGGAGAACCTCAACCCCCTTTCTCGACCCTAAAGCCTAAAATTAGGAGAGGTGACCCTTGGAGTTTAAAGATTCTCTGTGTAATCGGCACCGTTTACACGGGCCATGCATACGTGGATCTACAATCTTCTGTTAACATCATGTCTCATACCTATTACAACAAAATAAGAGAAAAACCCTTTCAAGCACGTAGGAACCCATACCAACCATACAAGTTTTTCAACTTCGTTGGGAAAGCCAAAAATATGCATATATTCATTGGATGCTTCGTTTATGTTGTGGACTTTATGATTCTAGAAGATTTAGGAAGCATCATTGATAGCGGCTTAGGTGAAGTTGTCCTGGGAGAACCTTTTGCGTGTGCATCCAAACTCACTTATGATGAGTCCTTAGGATTGATT
The DNA here is from genome assembly GCA_026074375.1 of Tanacetum coccineum. Taxonomy (NCBI): domain Eukaryota; kingdom Viridiplantae; phylum Streptophyta; class Magnoliopsida; order Asterales; family Asteraceae; genus Tanacetum; species Tanacetum coccineum. The sequence goes on from BQNB010161440.1 coordinate 10,944, forward strand.
AGTTTGCCCAAAAAGATGATGAGGTTGTGTTTAGAATGCCCCAAAGGATAAAAGAATTAGATCTCATATCCCCCTTAGAAAAGGATAAGTTTGAAGCATTCTTCGTAGATAGCTTAAAGGTTAGAAGAATGAGATTTAAGCATATCCTTGAAAAGAGAAAAGGATATTACAAAGCTTGCATGAACCTCAGACATAGTTACAAAAGAGATAGGGAGACAATTAAAAAGCTCAAAACCAACCACATAAGTATCATCAAGCTTAAAGAGTGATAAGACTTCGAGTCTAGCTACAAGACTCGTTAATAAAAAAAAGTGCTTCTTGGGAGGCAACCCAATTTACTTTTCTCGCAATTAGGAGTGTCATGTGTGTTTTATTCTTTACCATTTATTTTATTATGTTTGAATTATCTTGTAATCATGCTTTGTATTGTCTTTAACCTCATCTTAATTTCAATCAAAGGTAGTTTGCAAACAATAAGTGTAGGGGAATTTATCCAGCTTTTGAGCCAAATTCAAACATATTAAATGAATTGTTTAGATTAATTCGCGTTAGTTTCGAGTCATATGATTGAATTATTAAATCTCAGGTTTTATGCAGCAATTTGTACAGGAATTAACTTATGGAACCAAGTTCAGGAAATTTTTCATCAAAAACAAAAATTTTGTTTTCACATACTGTGGAGACGGCGTCACGATTAACACGCGACGTCGTCACCACGACACCTGTGACGGGGTCACTCAAACCCTGACGGCGTCAAACGCCCTGGTTAAAAAAACTTAAAGTTTTTAATTATTTTTGAAAATAAATCTTGCACAACATTTAATATATGTATTCTTCTGTTATAAACCTGCAAAAACCTAATGAGTTTAACAATTCTCTCATCCTATTTATCGATTCGAACCCTAAATTCATATTGTGTATTGGTAAATCCCACATTTTATGCTTGGTATAGTTGTCTTTGTCGTTGATTACAGGTTATATTTGATGAGAAGAAGCTTGGAAGTTCTTAGGAAGTTTCATTGGATGATTCTCGGAGGACGATTTAACCAGTTATTGCATGTTTCTTCTCCATTATTGAGTAAACAAGGGGAGTACTAGTTTCTTTTCTTTGTTTTCTTTTCTCTTTATTCGTTTTAACGGGTACTTCTAGGGAACTGATTCGTTGATAGTATACACTTAAAATACACAAGTAAGAATCAATGATAAAAAGATTCCGGAAGAGATATTCCCGGGTCGTATGTCCCAACGAGGCTGCAATTGAAATTTATCCTGGTTTGATGAGAAA
>BQNB010161442.1:0-14681 GCA_026074375.1 Tanacetum coccineum
CTAACTCTTTATCTAAAGGTTGTGTTGCTTTAGCTTGTTCGACTATTCCCCGAAGAATATCAGCTTGTTCCTGAGTGTACTTTAGGTAATTTATGTGAGCTTCCCTATTTTGCAATAACCTAGGAGCCAAAGGTTCTAAGTCTAGCTTGAACATTCCTGGAACAATAGTGTTGGCAGATGGTATTGGTGCAGCAATATCAACAATTACTTTTCCTTTTACTTTTCGTAAATCATTTTTCAATGACATTATCACAAAAACCTTATCTTGAATTTGAGCTTTTAAATCCTTATTTTCGGCAGATTTTAAGTTCAGTTTATCAATTAAAGAGCCACTTTGTTCTTTAGTATGATCACATGTCTTTTTGATTGAGTCAAACTGCTCTTTAAAAACTTGTTTCACATGATTAATTTCATTATAGAGACGCTCGTTTTCCGAAAGCAATTTTGCCACACTATTTTCCAGTTCTACATTTTTGGTCTCAATTTCACAATAATCATAATTCACATTCTCTTCCTTGGACTTTTCTTATTGATTTTATAATTTCCTTCAACTTACATATGGTAGTGTCTTTGTCTTGTAGCTGAACTTTTAAATCCTTGTTTTCAAAAAATTCTAGAATTTCGAGAGCATTTCGATTATTACAAGATTCATCTTTTTGAAAAATTTCTTGATTCATTTGTATTGACAATTCAAGAGAAATATAATATTTTTCAAGTTATGAGTGACTTTTCAAAAGATCATTATGCGCATTTTGTGATTTCAAAAGCTCGGCCTCAAGATTGAAACACTTATCACAAGATTCATTTCTCTTTCTATCCATATTCACATATTCACCAAACAAAGACATAGAATTCATCATAGTAAGAAGAACTTATTGAGACATGATTTGCTGTAAGAGTTGATCATTTTCCAAAAGTAATTCTTTCTTAGCAATTTCCAAACATTGTTTGTCAACTGAAGACTGTTGAACAGCAGCGTCTATTTGGTCAAAAACTGTTTGTACTTCCATTATTTCATTTAGAATATCTTTATCAAACACAAAAAGATGTCTTTTAAATAGTTTTAGAAATGAAAAATTCCATTGTTAAAAAACACAAACAGCATTAGTATGGTCAAAACCCCCATTGCACCAATCTGTACTAGCATCAGGTGTATGTCCTATCACACCACTGGTCAAACCTGGAAAGGAGTGAAAATTAAGCTTTTTAAAGAGGGACAGAGAGGAAGGTAAAAATAAGAAGAAGGGTATGGGGCTATCATTCACTCAAGCATATCTTAGGAAGTTCCTTAGGAGCTTACTATTTAGACAGTTGATGCATCAGAAGGTTTTCCATGTCGATTTGTAACATACGCAACCAAAAGCTTGTTCAGCCACAATTCTTAGTTATGTGGAAGTAAAATGTACCCCTAAAATCTCAGATAGTCTATTTCATTTTTCATAATCAATAGGTTTATGAGAAATGTTTTGTTTAATGGCCTCTGGATCCTTTTCTTTTTTAGACATTTTTGATCGACTCTCTTCTTCCAAAATCAACTTTTCCTCATCATCAATCACAGGCATATCAACATGTTAGCAGAAATAACAATACCATCATATAAGGTTGGTTTAATCCATTGAGCTTTCTTAAGATGAAACGGATTTCGATAACCTAGAGCTTGTTTGTGAATATTATCATAAAAAACTTGAGGCTTTGTTAACATGTGCACTATTTGAGCAGATTGACCCAATTTAAAAATAATATTATCAAGTTTCTTTATCTTCTCTTCCAAATCAATTTCATTTTCCATATATTTATTTTCTTTTTCCATGGATCCATTTTTTAAAACCATGAATGTTTGCAATAAGCATTCCTTTTCTTTGATTTATTTAGAAAGATTTTGCTCAAGTGAGTCAACTTGTTCTTTCAGTGCAAGCTTTTCTTTAATCATATCATTCATTTGAGAATCAATCATTTTTTCATGAATGCTTAAATCAATATTAGGACGTTGTTCAAAAGTTTTGACTCGTTCTTTATATCTCTCGAGCTCAACGGTTACTGATTCATTATTTTGTTCATTATTAGCCTTTTCCTAATTATTTACATTATTAATCATTTGTTCTGACATTTGTTCTATCACAGATAAGATCATTGAATCTTGTTGTGCCTACAAATTAGTATCTTGAACATTTGCCTGTTGTGTTTCTTGAAAATATTAAGAGTATAAAATGATATTGCTATCACTATGTATCTCATTATCAAAAAATCTACAAACATGTATTTGTTTAAAAATCCCTTCAATGCAGCACAAATACAACAACAATCTGGTCAAAGCTATTAACCCCGCTCAAGAAACCGACCACAACTAGGAGCCTAACCGTCATACTAAAATCTGCACAAAGGAGAAACAATAACAACAACTGAACCACACAGTGTTCGGACGCTGCTTTATATTTTCCATATCACAATAAGATAGGTTTCAAATGAGGTACCAGCTGCGATAAACGACAGAACCAATAGGTTGGAAATGTTGGCCATGAAAACTGCTTTTGCATTCGAGATATCAGCACAGTTAGAATCATAAGTATCAAGATCCTCGGTCTGAAAAGCAGCATTGGTTGGAATAATTGTCTGAACAACTTGACCGTCTGGAACCCCTGGATCTGCAAGAAATGCGAGTTGTTGTTCATCCAAAAATTTTCCAGCTTCAGAGCTCAGCTAATAACATTGCATTAATCCATATACCAGCGCATTACTATGACCGCTTAGGGGCCTGAGTGACATTCCTAGCTATATGTCCTTCACCTTGATAGTTGTAGCATTTAACAACCCTTGCCTGTCCACTTGCATTGTTTCCCACAGAACTAGTAGCATTACTCTTATACCCAGTACCAGAATAACTTTGCCCTTGTCTCCCCTGAACTTATTACAATGTGACCCTGCCATCTTGAATAATAGCTTGGTTTCTTGGATTCGATGAAGTTTTAAGTTGATTGTTGGTTGAGGGGAACCGTGAGGAAGCTACAACTGTTAGAAAAGCCATTGCCTTGTTGAGACAAGCAATTGGATCATCTCCTGGAAAGAATACAGGAACAACAAAACTTGAGTCCACAAGAGGTGACTAGAACTCAATTATCAGTGTTGTATAAACTCGAAGGTGATTAGAGAAGGCAATTTGTGGAACATAAAGGCTCGAATGATTCCATTTAGAGACTGATATGATATGATGGTGGAAACGGATGAATGATTGAATTAAGTTTGGATGGATAAGTAGATGAGTAATGTTGGTGGATTAATTGATCCAAACTGAGATTGGAGGAAACTGTTGTTGTACTAAGGACTATTTGTATGAATACTGATAAGTGTCGAAAGTGAGGTGGTGTCATCAAAAAATTTGCACACAAATGAAAGTAGATCTTGATTGAGTATCACGAGCCAGAAGACGGACTTCATTTGCATGGAGTTCATGTTATTCGAAGATATGCATGAAGCTGATCAAAGTTGGTAGTATGCAAATCTTTTACGAGCTTGACATCAGTCACAAACTTACTCCATTCAGGTGGAAGACTGTTTAAGAACTTGGTAAAAAACTAAAATTGCTCCATTTCCTGGTTGTAGATGTCATTATTTCATTAATCAGCTGAGTGAATCACAATTGAATACTTATGAAGTGATTCCCCCTTAATGTAAAATTAAACTTATCAAATGCATCATACAGTTTACACTCCCTTTCCTACTTAGGACAAAGAGGTAACCCTGCATCAGTAATAGAACCTCACTCTCATAAAATTCCCTGTAACTCTTGTGATAATTCGCAAGTGAATAGATATCACTGAGTAGCAAATACTAAATCGACGCGTATTGACGAAAGAATTGATTGCCTTCATATCACAATCAGCTTGAATTTTCACAGCAGTAGATAATTCAGCATATTTCTTTATTCTGGTCACCCTATTCTCTTTAACGGTAGGCCAAATAAGTGGACCGTTTTCAACTAATTCAAGTATCATTCTTTTGTGCTCTCTGTTTTGCATGTATAATTCCATTCAACTTTTCCAGAAATCATATCGGGACCTTGATCCAACCATAGGTTGGACGATTGTCAGCCACGCGAACGAGTACAGTACTCAGCAAGAGTATTCTTTTGTCCAAGTGGAATAATTGAATCCATTTTAATGTGATAAGATAAAAAAAATGATAGCACAGTGATTGGAGGTTGTTGTGTTACAGTGAGGTTTGATTAATGTAATTGAGTCTTTGGAATACACGGGATTTTACAATTCTTGATAAAACCAGGAAATCAAGTTTTCAAGGGATTTTGCAAATCAAAGAACAACCGTATAATTCACCTAATAAAAGCGTATAAATCACCCAATCAAAGCGTATAAATCACCTAAAGGAAGATGTATAAATCGCCTTAAGAAACAACGTATAAATCACCTTTGGAATTTACGTATAAATCGTCTGTGTAATATAACACGTATAAATCACCTTAACAAGAATATGTATGAATCTCCCTTGGAAATCAACGTATAAATCGCCTTAACAAATTAACGTATAAATCGCCTGTTGAAAAACACGAATAAATCGCCCTTAGCAAAATACATATAAATCGCCTGAAGAAATTCACGTATAAATCGCCTGAACAAAAACACGTATAATTCGCCTAACCAAATATGTATAATTCGCCTGACTAAAAACGTATAATTCGCCTTAAGACACAAAAAAAAAACATGGAAATAATTATGCCTGACCAATACGTATTCATCGCCCTTACGAATAATTCCCTCAATACACATTCAAAACCAAAACTCAAAACTTAAAAAGTACTTACTTTTTGGACATTTCTTACCAGATTTTTAATTATACTTCTTACCTATCTAGACTATTAAAACCTTAAAAACACAAAGCTTAAAAAAAACGTTTTGACACGAAGCAAATTTGAAAATCAAGATTCTTAGTACAAAACACCCTTTTTCTAACCAAAAAGACTCAAAAAGATGAAGTTTTTGATAGTTTTTAAAAGATTTTCTTGTACTTCTAGCCTATCCTAACAAAACTAAAGAAGAAAGTTTAAAGCTTTATATATTTTAAACCCTCAAAAAATGAAAATCTTTTGATAGGTTCGAACCAAAAGAGTAGACAAAACGCACACAAAACCTTCACAAACACCCCATGGCTCTTGATACCAATTATAGAATATCTTAACACATATAGAAGAAGGATTCATTTAGAGTTTTAGAAAGAGAAAGATTTGGTTGGATGAACACTTAGAGAGAGAAATAAAGAAGAGAATATTAGCTTAATTGTGTGAGAAAAATGAACAACCAACACCCTCTCCATGTGTGGAGAGGGCTTTGAGGGCTTTTATACAAAGGGTAGTGGCCGGCCATGGGCCTCATAAGAGGCTTTCCATGGGCCTTTAGCCTGGTTAGCTTTCTAACTTAACCTTTCGACTTACTACGAGCTACGACTAACTATATTGGTAGTGATTGATACTTTTTTGTATTTCTAACACTGTTAGCGCATAACGTAATAACATTTTGAGATAAAGCATGTGTTACATGTCTTACACTTTTTGAAATCTTGTGAGTTCTACTATTTAAGTACATTACTTAAACTTGTGAATTCACCAACTTTATGTTGACGTTTTAAAGCATGTTTTTCTCAGGTCAATAAGGTACAAAGGCAAGGATACATTGGGTGTCGTCATTTTGGGGAGTCACATTGCATAATGATTTGTGTGCATTAAATTTGGGATATGTTTGTTATGTATTAAAATCTTAAACATTTTCAAGGATGAACCAGTAAGCTTGAGTTTTTGTAACAAAACCAATTTTACATTAAATATTAATGTATCATTTTTTAGAACGACTCATAAAGAGGCGATCTCTCATCTTGTTGTATTGTCTATGAAGTAACACTCCTCAACCCTTATTCCGCTCGACCTTATTTGGGGGGTGATAAAGATTGGTATTAGAGCCAGTTATCGAAAACCAGTCAAATGTTTTTACTTGGACTATAACCATATTTCAAACACTAGTAACAATATAAAAAGTTTTTCACAGGACCTACAACACTTATTTGTTTGCCAATGGATTGCTAAATAATCTATATACGTACTTATATTAATAATTACTTATATTACAATCCATTGTCCTAAAAATATCTATATAAGTTTTTTTTAATTGTAACCATAATCATGTCATCTTTGACAGTTACCTACACGTCGGTATATTTTGATTCTAAGCCATGGAGATTCTAGTGGGTATCTGATAATGAACTAGAGGCACTTGAGGAGGCGCCATAGTTTCTTGAGCAGTCACCACCATTGCCTGACTACATGTCTGGTCCCAAGCATCCACCATCACCAGACTACGTGCCTGGTCCTGAGCACCCACCTTTACCAGATTATGTACCTGGTCCAAAGTACCCGGAGTACTTGGATACCTCCGGATTAAGAGGTTACCATATTGAGGATTAACCTCTAAAAAAAAAAAGAATAAAAGAACCAGAATACGGTATAAATATGTAAATCATATAAAAATACCTCTAAAACTAACTCTACCTACTAAAAAAAAAAAACGCTCAAAACTAACTAATTCTAATTACCAAAAACCGCCTCAACCACAACCCCAATACCATCCCACCCCCCCCCCCCACCACCCGGCCGCCCCCCCCCCCACCCACACACGCACTACCACACCCCACCCCAATCACCCCCACACCCCCCCAACCCCACCCTCACACACACCCCACACCCACACCCACCACTACCTCTCAAACCTCCCTAGATATATGCCAAAAAAATATTCTAGAAACTTTCAATTCCCCCACACCCCACACCTACCCCCACCCTCCCACAACAACGCTGATGCTTAATCCCACAGCCTTAACACCGGGCAATGCTGACTCCGAATCCTTCAGAGGAGGACCCCTGAAGGAGGATCCTGCTGACTATCGTAGCTGATAGATTAGAAGATGATATGAACGAAAAGAAGATGATGAAGACGATGATGATGACTGATGATGATGATGATTATGATGAAAGAATGAGGTATGATGAGATGAGGAGGAGAGGTTACGAGGATGATGAGCATCTAGCTCCTGAGACCGATCACTAACTACATCACCTGCTGTTGACCCTATCCTGTCAGTTGAGGATACAGAGGCCTTTGAGACCAAAGAGTCTGCTCATACACCTACCCATACTAGCCCTACTTATGTCGAGGCACCACTTGGTTACAGAGCGGCTATGATTCGGTCGAGAGCTGCATCACCATCACCTGTACCATCACCTAGACTTCATAGGGCTAGGATATCCGTCCGACCTCAGACACCGATGTCAGTTGCTACTGAGGCACTCATTGCTGTGGTTGCTGTTGCACTACCTTCATCACCACCACCCTCTCCACTTACTCCACTATCATCTCCACTCCCCTAGATTCCATTACCACTATTACCTTTACCATCACCACCACTACCATTACCTGCACCATCACCACCTTTACTATTTGATGTGTCATTGTCTGGGTGTTATTTATGTATCATGTTTTACAATTTATTTTATGCCGACTATACCTAAAAACACACTTATAACGGGAAGGTGTACCCATTCAGATGAGTTTCGTGTGGTAAGTAGGGTGTCTATCACAAAGAGCGAGAGCTTTAATAAACCGTCCAAACTTTATCAGTATTTTTGTTATCTATGCTAGTACTAAATTAATCTAATTTAAACCTAAGTTAAACCTAAACTAATGATAAGGGGGGTTGTAGCCTAAGAGACTGGCATGAGGTTTAGTTATTTAACCTAAGGTTTTGATGAAAAGTAAAGCAATAAAAACACACAAGAAGATAAACAAACGATAGAGAAGCGGTCGAGAACTAATGTAAGGAAAACGTATCAACCATGAATAATCCAATAAAACACTGGTTTATTTATTTAGTGTAATTATTGTCTTATCTTGAAGGCCATATCATTCTGAGAACATATGCGGTAACTTCTTCCTAAGACCTAGACACGCTAATTCTGTCACAATTAGATGCATCCGCATAAAGCAAGCATTTGTTGATTATAATCTATCTTAGGAGATTAATAATGGTGCTCTTACTAAACCATAGCTCATGGAGACTTTACCCATACTGCTTAACGGCTCTTTATATACTAGTAGTCCACTGTCCAAGTCCATTCTGAGATTTGATTAGAGCCAATGGAATAAGAAACAACATCGTTGATACAAGTTACCTATAGATCAACAAAGCTCACTAAACCAAAAGACAAAGGATAGGTTTAATTTTTGCGATCCTATAGATTTCTAGATATATAAATTACAATATTGAGAGCAATCCACCAACTCTTACCTAGCCCCAAACAACATCGAAGTTGCAGCGCATTAAATATGTAGGACTAGCCCCAGTTAAATGATAGGTCACATACTTAAGCACATTAACGAATATAAATTGATAAACATAAACAACAATCAATGATAAATTAAGCAATCAAGATAAACAAATCAAACATTAAACCTTCATAAACATGGCTGATACCTAAAGGTATCAGCCGATAGTCATTGTAAAAATACACACGGTTTGATATATGAACGATTAAAATAAAAAAAACCTTAATCGAACACGAATTCGGTTGCGCGAAGATTACAAGAGTTTTCCTATGATATTTAGGCTCTTTTATGACCTTCTAGGCTCCTTAATTCATCTCTTGGTCGACTTGGTGGTTTAGGGATTCACTTGCATACCTAAAACTAAGTTTAGGGTGTTGTATTTATAAGGTCTGGAAGTCGATTCGATACCTCGTATCGAGCAATGTGGGATACGGCGTATTGGGGATTTCTTGGAGTAAGGACTACATTTGATATCTTCCAGAATATTTTCTTACTATATTGTAAATATGGCGTATTGATGTCTCATGGATACGGCGTATTGGGTCTTCAATCCTTCATGGTTGTTTGTGAAGTGTAGGCACGAATACGCCGTATCTTCTTGATGGATACGGTGTATTGAGGCAAAACCAGTTGATTCTTCTTCGCTGACCAAAGTATTATATACGGCGTATCGTTGATGTGGATACGGTGTATTCTTTAAAGTCAGGCAATGATCTTTTGATTCGGAAAAGTCTTGGATATATCGTATAGGTCTAGAATAATACGACGTATTGGTTGTCAGATCAATAGACTTTCTCGAATTCTTCATTTATGCTCCAAAAGTTGCCCGTATCTTCCTTGATGGATACGGCGTATTGGTCTTCAGAATAGTAATCTTTAAAATATCTTCATTTAAGCTCCAGAATGCGCGCCTTTTGCTATCTTTCACCAAATACTCCATAATTACTGCAATTCTCAAATATAAACGATTAAGTAACAATTCTTTGCAATAACTATACAAAATTGGTTAATAATATAGGATAAATAATGCTATAAAATATACGTTATTTGATGTCATCAAAGCATTTATTTGATCTATTACAAGTACATAACCAAACACCTCACGAAATAGGAAGATGAAAACACTCAAATCACTCAACTAATCTATGTGGTAACATGTAACTAATTCGCTCAATTGCTCAGTCGTGACGAGTATTCTATCATAAGCTTGGCAAGGATACACATCTCCACCACTAAAGCCAAAGAGTAACAAGTTTATAAAGGTAAATATGGGTTTTTGTATGGAAAGGCTTACGGTTGATCATTCTATAATCTTTCACCAGAAGTACCACTCCAACAGGCAGTTGAAGCACACATACATGGCCGTAATGACGGAATAGACATTTGTGTTCGATAACACCCCCATTCGAATTTAACCAACGGTTAAGATGATGATTGATATAGGGTAGGAACCTTCTAACTTTCACCAATAGTAATAAACCAACAAGGCAGCTGAGACATGCATACATGGCCGTAACGACGGAATAGACATGCACGCTCGATCACATCCTCATTCGCGTAAAACCCATGGTTAATCATTAGGTGAGAGGGAAGTAAATTGTTGTTAAATAAAAATCAAGAAACAAATAGATTAAGCCTAAAGTACAAGTTGCTAGACACTTTTCCCGACCGTTACTATGATAAAGACATAACTATTTACAACGTCTTGATCATCGATAAAAAACAACAACCTAAGTTGGCGTTCCCTTAACGGTCAACTTCCCAATCATCTCAAACTTTACATACTCTACACGGAAAGTGGCGATATATTTCACTTTGTACAATACTCTACATCGTTGATTTTTGTTGTGTATCAACGAATAATCGATCCTTCGTGCAATTCCTTTGGTTCTTGCTTTGCAAAACGATTATCTTTAAAATTTCCTTCTTTTTTTTCACCAATCAAACTATATACGAAACTCGGAGTAGTTTCACCATCTTCACAATCATAATAATTTTAGATAATTCCTTCGACAGTTCTTTGTTCTTTGGATTTACCATTAATTATGATGGTAGTAAAATCACATAAGTTTTGACTACTGATGTGTGCTAAAACACACATCCTTATAACCCCGTAAAACACTATTAATCAGACTAAAAATACTAAATTATATTGCAAATATGTTTGTTTGGTATTTTTATGTCTTGCGGGTAAAAAAGATTGAAAACAATGCAAAAACAGGTATTTACGGGTTCGTTTTGATCAAGAGTGCTTAATATTCAAGATCAAGACAAAGTCGTGAAAAGTCCCCAAGCTTGCCAATGGAAAGAGCACGAGAAAACGAGTCCAACGGTGCCCTCAGATTTTATTAGGCCAGCACGTAACCCACTTAACGGGCCGAACCAGCCCAAATGAGCATATGCCCAATATAAGCCCAAAGTTTAATTGGAAAATAAATATTATGAAAATGCTGACGTCAACATCACGTCAGGTCATGTGTGGCGTAAATAAATAAGAGGTGATCACGTGAGAGAGTATAATTTTAAGGGCGAATAGAAGTTCTCCACGTGGTGGGGCTTGTTTATACTTCCCAATTCATTTCATTTGCCTTATGAACGAAACCAAACGGATGACAAACAATGCGTACGAATTAAGCATTATAAAAGGGCACGTGGCATCTTCTCAACGGTGGATCCATCTCGGCAAAAGTGGCGATCCGAGGTCACATGTTTGACAGCCAATGATTGGCTAATAATGCCTCAATGAGTGGAACGAATTTACACCTTTACCCCGTTGGACCCTATAAAACCAGCTCCATCCCTTCAAGTTTAGTTAATTAGGAATTAGTTTTTATAGTTTTCTCTAGTTTTAGTTTTAGCTTATTTTTGATATTTTAGCTTATTTTGTATTTCTAGCTTATTGTAAAAGCTGTCTTTTCAGCTTATAGGATATTTGTAACAATATTTGAAGTTGATTAATGAAAGTAATGTTTAGCTTATTGTTCCTTTTATTTCCTACTTAGCTTATTAACTAATAAGCTACTGTCTATAGCTTATTTACTTAGCTTATTCTTTCAAATCTTCTTAAAAACTATCAGATCTTATCCTATAAGCTCGTAACAGCCTATTTGATCGTATCTCCTTTGTTTTAAGCTCGTTCGAATGTAATAAGCTAGAATAAGCTTGGACCTAGTTTCATAAAGCTCTTTCATAAACTGATTAAGCTGCGTAATAGCTAATTGAGCTTATATTTTTTGCATTAGCATAATCGGTTTAGCTAATTTGATCATTGAGATTGCGAATCTAGCTTTTAGAGCTTATTATCTTAATTGAATGCTTATTTCATGGTTTTGGTTTAGATCTCATTTAGCTTTCCTTTATTCAAGTTAGCTTCCTTATTGTTTAGCTTAATTTTGCGAATCTATGCTTATCTAGTTGTTAGAATGCTTATTGATGTCATGAGTGCTTATTCAGTTTTGTGTGCTTAATGGCTGAGCTTATTGAATCGTTGTTCTAGTTTTTAGTTTAGATTGTGGCTAGTGAAGTGATTATTTCGTAATAAGTTGCTGTTCGTGTGGCTTGATTCTAGCTTATTAGTTTGGCTTGTCTCGGGGTTTAGCTTATTAAGTTTTAGGTGTAGCTTATTTCTTCTCGATAAGCAAATTAATTGTTAAGTCTGGTACTATTCTACAGCACGTTTAGTTTTTTTTGTTTGAATTCGAGATTGGGCCTTAGTTTGGATTAGTAGGATTCACGTTTGGGCCTGCGTATGGTTTAATGTTTGGGCTAGCGTTTTGGTTTGTAGAAATTTCAGTTGGGCATGCTAATGTTTAGATTGGGTTGCGATTGGGCTAGTGTAATATTAGTTTCTAGACCTGCGAATTAGAATTTGCAATTTGCCAAATTGATATAACTGTTTGGATTTAACAGTGTTTTGTTTGTATTTTATTTTGTGACTTTGGTACCCGTTAACTCATGAGGCGTGGAGCCTAAAGGGTTTAATAAGCTAGATAGAATTTGACTATTTTCTTTAGCTTATTAAATTGGATGGTTTTCGTTTATTTGCGGCTCTTTAATTTGGTTCTATTTTCTATCATTTTTCAATTAATTAGTGAAGACTTTGAATAAAATGTTTAGCGTTGCTTATTTGATCATTATGCTTAGTGAGTAGTTTTATTAGTGCTTGTTAAGTGATATTGTGAATTGGGAATTAAATATGGATTTAAAAAAAAGGTTTAATTGATTAATAATCTTAATTCACACTTTATGAACTTTTCACATCACTTAGCAAACATTTGCATCTTATAAATCTTTTAGATCATTTTAGCATAATTCTCGTAGTTTTATTGTTTAGTATAGTTCTAGTATTAATATTAGTATAATATTTTTTGTATTAAATATAGTTTTCTAAAAAGTAATTTAATTTCTAAAATCAAAAATCTTAAAAGATAATCAAGCATTTTTCTTCAAAACATTAACATGGATTTCAATTCATCTCTCGCCGTGGATACGACACTCGGAAGATAGTCTATTACTTTTCCTAAAGTAATTTTCTTATCTAACGGGAGATACTATATATTATTACGACACGCGTTTGACGTTTATCAAAATGGCGCCGTTGCCGAGGAGAGGTACGTGGTGTTTGAAGTTAGTTCCTTGAAGATCCTTTCTTCGGAAAGTTTATTTTTGTACTTATTAAAAATTTAAAAAAATCCAAAAATATTTTTTCTTCTTATTTTATTTTTATTTTTCCTTTTCTTTTATAAATATTGAAATATATATATATATCAAAAATATTTTCATTTCATTTTCTTTATAAAAATTTAAAAATATTTTCCATTTCTATTTTCTTTTATATAAATATTAAAAAAAAATCTTCGTTATCCTGTGAAGTGTTTAATTCTTATCTCGTTATCTTCTCATAGTGTTTAATTCTTCACGATGTTCTTTTCTTCCTCTCATTCCCATGATCCTCGGACCATGGAGGATTTTTATCGACCGTCACTCATCGGTAGAGGAGGTCCGATCGTTCCGACAACTGTTCCGAGAACCGATTTTGTATTGAAAAATCATATGGTTCAGCTGCTTCGACAGAATTATCAATTCCATGGATTTGAAGGTGAAGATGCAAACGATCATCTAAACAAATATTTATCTATCACCCAATTCATTAAGCAAAATGAAGTTTCTCAAGACATCATTAATCTAAATCTTTTTCCATTCTCTTTAACCCACGAAGCTGAATCTTGGTTTTATACTCTTAAAACTCATTCTATTCATACTTGGGAAGAGATAGTTTCCAAGTTTCTTTCAAAATACTTTCCATATTCTAGAACGTTGCAACTTAGGAGAGAAATTCTTAATTTCCGGAAATTGCCTACCGAATCAGTATTTGAAGCTTGGGAAAGATTTAAATCTTGTTTGCGAAAATGTCTCGACCATAGAATTTTGCTTCTTAATCAAATCCTTACTTTTTACAATGGAATTACGATAATTGACCAAGAAAGACTTATGGTGGCTGCCGGCGGTAATTTCATGCGGAAGACTCCTCAAGAAGCTTATAATTTAATCGAGAATATGACACAACATCATTTTCAGTGGGACGCCAAAGTGTATTATAACACTACCACTGATATGAGTGCTCATTATTCTGAGACTACTTTCGCTTCGAGAGAACGAGTTAAGGTCCTTGGAAAGCAAACTGGATACACAATTCAAATTGTTCAACATAATCCAAGACCAGGTCATCCTAATACCTTTTACTATTCAGACTCCGATGAAAGTGATGATGATGTACCTACTGAGATAATTAAAGATCAAAAATCGATTCACCATTTGAGTAGCAGTCACACTCCTTCTTCTGACCATGTGGTCACGTCTCTCTCTCCTCCTCTCACTCCCACCGGGGATAGTGATTCTATCTTGGAGGAGACAGCCAAACTTCTTCCTCATCATGATTCGACTTCACCAGAAGTCGATGATGACATATTCGATCCGGAGGGAGATATTCATCTTCTTGAAAGATTATTAAATCTTGATTCTACTAAAGATATCCCAACTCCTCACGAGCTTAATGTTGGTTCCCGATTAACACTTCACTTCATATATCACAACACAAATCGGAACTAGAAATGAGAAAGGGAGATGATTGTTTAGAGAGAGAGAGATGAGAGAAAAAAATATTTTTGATAGATTTAGAAAAAAGATATTTGTGTGAGATAGATATTTTCTTAGAGAAAATATCTATATATATCCCTACATATTTAATGTGACGCGTGGGATATTTAACTAGGACTCGGGCTCGGGTTTTGCTTGGGACTAAAC
>BQNB010161444.1:0-14681 GCA_026074375.1 Tanacetum coccineum
CTTCATTAATTTTTAATTTTACATTGCGAAGTTATTAAGATATATTACGTTTGTTATTCAATGTGTAAAATATGTAAAATGAATCAAAAATGTTTAGGTATAATAGAATGTGGGCGATATCCGCATTAACCTCACTTAGAAAGATAAAACTAGCTACATAAGAATGACATGCGATGCTAATGAGCTAACAAACGAAACTAGGACTCAATCAAATCACTAGCTAGCCAAAACTAAACATATGAAAGAAATGCAAAAAGTGAGCTGAAGACAAACATCAATGGTGGAGAACCCTTGGGCATCTTCCAAAGCTCTAACATCCTCATCATTTGGTTTGTATTCTTGAATTGAAACGTTAAGAGCTTTAATATGACCGTACAGATAATCACATCACGAACTTGCTGCACGGATCTATTCTTCTTCTTGAACAATCTATAATTTCGTTCTTTCCAAATAAAGTAAGTAGTAGCAGCGACAATAAACTTAGAGATGATGCTCTTAGCTGTCTGTTTATGAGAAATAGGATGTATACATTCAATAAGTCAGCATCAAGGTGTTTTGTAGCCATTGGTGTACCAATGCTATCACATAAGGTCATACCATGCTTTTAGAGAATGAGCATTCAAAGAAGAGGTGTTCATGTGAGTCTTGTTGTGAAGAGCATAACTAACAAAGAAGCAGGTTTAAGTTAGTGTGGAAACTAAAAGGGGGTTGAATAGTTTTTACCGTTTTAAAAATAAAACTTAGATTGTCGACTTATGTGAACTCAAGAGATATACACAAGTGTATATAATAGCGATTTAACTAATGAATAAATAAAAGCAAAATATAAATAAGTAAAGATAAGAAAGATCAAACCGATGACACGATGATTTATAGTGGTTCGGCTACGAAGCTCCTCTATGTAAACAAGCTCCCTTTTGGCGGAGAAAACTGTACATGTCGCTTACACTTTTTCCGGTACTAAGCTAAATACCGAGTTCTATTTCAAGATAGAACTAATCTAACACACTATGTATTTTAAGGCCTAAATTCCTAACCTATCATACACATATGATAAACACAACACAAAAGATTGAAGATGGATAAATATCACAAAAGTGATGACTCGACTAAACTAATAACACTTGAAGCTTGACGTCTTCGTTTGTGTTCTTCACTAAAGAGTGGAATGATTTGATCACTTGTGATGGATTATAGAACAAGTATAATGATCAAAGAATGTATAAAATAAATATGGAAGAAAGAAAAATATTAGAAAGGGTTTTTTTCTAAAATGAAGACATGAGGTTGCTATTTATAGGCAACATTTAAAATTCAAAATCTGGTCCAAGAGCTATGTCGCACGGATCTACAGATCCACCTATGCCTGGATCCATCTTTGGTTATGGTGGATCCATGAGGTGCAGTTGGGACATTTTTTGTCTTTTAGTGATTAACCCCAAATCTTAACAAAATATTCTTATGTACTTAAAAATCAAATTTATTAGATTCTTATATAAGGAAAATATTTTAAATCTATACAAAACCTAGGAAAACCAGCCCGAACCCGCTGCCCCGACCTGCGTCCGACCCACCAGGTTCTATACCCGACCCAATCATAACCCATAACCGATCTACCCAGCCCAATCACAACCCATAACCGATATATGCCCTGACCTTTTGATATCTTTCTTTATTTCATAGGTGGGCACGTGTCGGTACCCAAAAACACACATCAAACACATCGAGGACATAACCGATTGTCTCTCTCTCTAACCGATCATCTCTTTAACATATTGATTACACGGGTTGTTTTTGTTATGGGATTATGACGGTTGTTGAGGTTTCAACCAAACGGTGTCCCTTCATTTTAAGATTCAATCCAAACGGTGCCCTGATTCTGATTGGATTTAGGTTGTTAGTGAAGTGGCGATTGCGGTGAGGATCGGTGGCTGCCGCAAACAGTCTGCATAAAAGGAATTAGGTTTTTGGTAAGTTTTTTGTTTCTTTTTATTTGACCTTTTTAGTTTTTTGTTTCAATCGATCATACATACATAAAGAAACCATCAGATTGTTTATTTGTATTTGTGGTATTTTAGAAATAAGGATTTGTTTATTTGTAATTAAAGATTGGATTTTTATGTTTTAGATGTTAGGTATGAATGATTTGAGCAACAAACAGATTAGTGTTGTAATGGTTAAAAAGTAGTCGTTCTCACTTTTTTAGCCATGTTTAATACAAGTTATTAGTAGTTGGGTGTTGATTTTTGAGCTTAGAAACAACATTTGTTTACTTATGGGCTTTTTTGAATTTGAAAAACAACTAAATTTACTTTTGATGGCTTTTTAGCTTTTTCAAGAACTAAGAACATGAAAGACACATAATGTAAAGTAAGCAAGTACATTTTAGGATGGATCATATACTAAGTCTCTTCATTTCAAAGAGAAAATGGAATGTCTTACCATTTTCTTAAAAAAGGTGATTGCTTTATTAGTTTTAAGGGTGTTTGATCACCATAAAGGAGCAAACCGAATAATGCAGAATCTTGTAAATTACAGATAGCTTTTCATCCAACGAGTTGATATAATACCATAAGTTAGATAAATTCGGTTGAAATTCATATGTTTTTTTTACTCTAACTTGGATGGGAGCAAGATTAGGAAGCATGATTGCAGAGAGCTCAAGGGAGCCCGGGTTGTTCGGTTACGACGTAACAAAATGGTAACTTTTATGCTTTATTTTTAAAATTCCAATTAGTTATGATGAATTGTGATTTGAGCTGCTGTCTAATTTTTTAATTTGAATGACGTAGATAAGAGAGCACAAAAGGGCAACCCTATTAAAAGACAATAGGGCTTCCAACGAAACACCAATGCTCACTGTGTTATTGTGAGTATTGGTTTCATGTAACATTGTTGAGTATTGAGAATGTGAAATTTTTAATATTCCAGTTGGAAAAGGAAATCCAATTAGAAACAAACCCAATTATAATTATAACTCTATACAAAAGGCAGGAAAACCGGCCCGTACCTGCCGGTTTCCCGACCCATACTCGACCCGACCCAACCCCAAACCCCTTTTTACCTAACCTTTTGTTCAACCCGTGCTTCTTTTGTGTAGGGTTTTTCATTATTCTCTAACAAAACCTGTTTGTGATACGTGTTTCGCCAACAATCATCCATCATGACTTATCTATCTTTGCCGACCTCCATTCTCACATTACCATTAACTCTATTCTCACACCAAAAATCTATCGCCCCCTAAACTGTTAACAAATACGCCGCATTTCAAACTCACCAGGGCTGAAAGGAATGTTGTAAAGAGCCCACCGGCCCCACCTTTTGACATTATGATGCGTCATTTTTTCATGCCCTAAACAAAACATCAAAAGTATATTGTTTCGTTTGATTCTTTCGCTATTATTATGCAGGTGCAACTAGTGAGACCGCATTTAATGCCGGTCAGTAGCTCTATATTGTTTTGTTTAAAGTAAGTATGGTTCTAACTTGCACATGTTAAATGTTTATTTGCTAATCCTATTTTCTCTTATTCGTAAAATGATAAACGAGAATGAAATTACAGACGATGCCACCTTGAGCATCTTTACTTTTTATTTGTTATACCATAATGGAGTGAGATGCAATGGAATCATAAGGGACAAAATGATTGAAAATGATACTCGAATGTATGACATACTTATTTCCTGAATATGACCTTCTTAGTCCATCTTTGTATATGTCCATATCCACATTACCTTTAAAAGATGATATTTTAATAGATCTACGATTTGATTCATCGATAAGAGGTGACTCCCTACTATTTGGAAAAAAATAAGAATCAACATTAGTACTCAAGAATTGGCTCAAAATATGCACTCTTTAGTCTCTACATTGGTAACGGGGTTCAGTACACTTGGGGAAAATACCCGATCTAATAATGATATAACATAGTCTCAATCAACTTATTCATAATTGAAGAGGTTGGGGATCACCACATCTATATTAAAGAGTGCAACAAGATGATATCTGTTAGTGATATACATAGCCTTAACGACAAGCCTGGCAGGTTGGTCTAAATTGTTTGCAGGCGTACTTGGTTACAATTAAGCAGAGAGGTTTTTATTGCTGGACAAACTACCTAGAATACTCTCTGGATCTTCTCATTGGCCCCAACTAAGAGACATCCTACGTAAGCAATTATCATGATGTAGTTTATAATTACTATTCACGTGAAACCTTCTCTAAATAGGCATTGATTTTTAACCATTACGGTTATCTTCACCAGGGTGTTTGAACTGCAGGTGGTAAGAGTTGCCTGAGATTTTTTATTGAAATTGCTTATGGGGTTTTGTTATATATTTGAAAAGAAGTTTCAATTAAAGTGAAAAATTGGTCTGACTGATGGGTCATTTTGGGTTGTGTTTTATCTTTAACATGTCAAATAGGTTGACTAAAGTATATATTTAAAGCAAACAACCTACTACATTTGAGATGTTAGTGTATCAATCAAAGACACTTAATTTGTATGATATAGTAAGAAATATATAAGTATGCCTAAGGTATTTTCTCGACATTGGTATGTAAATGTATATAAGATGTTTAAGTATGTCTACGTCTCCCGAAATCCACTGAATTTTTTTTACTTCTAAAATCCGTGTAGTGTTAATCATAAGTTTTTCGGTATTTTGACTATTTTTTCGAACTATGTATTATTTTTTGCCAAAATATTCAACTACTGTTTTTTTTCCAGATTCTGATGCTTCTTGCGTCGAAAAACCAACATACAAAAAAATCATTGTTGCGCCTTCTATTGGCTTAGTCATTGCTGCCACCATGCATTCTGGATTCAAGAGAAAAAGATATCGAATCGATCCACGTTTACATCTTTCAAACATGGGTCGACCTTTGAACCTTGAGCGATTTTCCCACTATGTTGGTAAGTATAAGAGATTTATGTATATCATTTATCTCTATTTTTATACGTAAAATAGTGTATAAAATGTTTGTGCCCATGCAGCTAGACACATTGGATTCAACCGACGTTGTTAAAGTTGTCACTGATGTCGCTTATATTCGTGATGTTGCTTCTGTTTTCATGTTCTTGCTCATACCAAGGTATGAAACTACATTCATGGTGTAATATAAAATTATCTTATTGTTCAAATAAATAGCACACAAAATTAAACAATGTAAATGGGTTTCCAAGATGGCACATCTTCTTGCTTTCAAGATTGTGGCGAGGGTTAAAAACTTTTCAGGTTAGGTAGCACAAGTAGGATTCAAGCTCTTATTCCGGTGACAAATCTACCTTCCCATCCATATGGCTATACAATATACAATCATATTTTTGAAAAACTGAAATGAGGCAAAACAGGAATTCAACACACATTGATGCATCTATTCCTATAACCTTATAATTTGTTTTCAAAATGTCATATGAGCAAATATACTAAAATATAAAATTAGCACATGAAGATATCATCAGTCATGTACTTGCGCCTCATTTCATTACTTATTTCCTTTCAGCATCATGTACTCACGCCTCATTTCATTACTTCTTTCCTTTCAGCAACCAATGGGAAAGTGGTGGCGGCTAACAAGCCCATTTTCAAGTCCATCGCCTCATGATGAAGACCAATTCCAATACTAAGAAACATGCCTCTTTTTGGGTAAGTACTTCCTCTTCAACTCCTCGTTGTATAGATTTCTCCCGGCCTTCTTTGCGTGTAAGTAAGTCAGATCAAATAACTTTTATACAGGTTTGAACGGGTTGGGTTGACACAAAATACTTGCGTCCAACTTTCTTTAGAGAAAGTATAAATAATTATTAAGCATGTTAGATATGATTAAAAAACTACTATATAATCTTTTTTACTTTTAACTTGATATTTCATAGGTAATATTAATTACAAAAACTACACAAAAATCAACAATAAATTTAGTTAGGGAAGATGGAAAAGCATCTTCCTTGATCAAAATTTTACTTTCACTATTCGTATGGTGTAATCGGAACATAAATCTGACTTTACTTTTTCATGTGCAGGACGCTGAAGGTGCTATAAATGACTGGATTGGTAAGAGTTGCCTCAATACTTCATGTTATCATGTTTGTTTAATTTTTAATTGCCATAAAACATTTAAACTCAGAACATTGAGTTTGATTATTTTGATATGGAGTCGTATATAGTATTTTATTTGATTGCAAGATTCAGTTTTACTCGCTTTAAGTACAGTTAACTTACATCATTATTCAACCTAATCTTATCAGGAAGTGGCTCGGTAGTAGGAAGTGTGTAATTAGGGTTTTAACCAAGAAGTTTGATTTTTGAAAAAAGAAAAGAAGCAAGAAGGTCCTGCAACATGCTTCAATCCATAGGAGAACCCTTGTAATTGTCTATACTCTAAATATGCGTTCGGTTTTTGGTATCGTTCTTAATCGTTTAGTTTACCTTAATCGTTCATCTATGACATTTGTATACATTACAATGGTTATTGACTAATACCTTTAGGTATTAGCCATGTTTATGATAATTTAATGTTTGGTTTGTCTTAATATCGATTGTTTGCTTTATTCGTTGCGAAATTATTATGTTTATCAATTTATACTCGTTTATGTGCTTAAGTATGTAACCTATCATTCAATTTAATCTAGTTATAAGTAGACCCTTCAGCTAGAGTTCGGGATGGCTCTTCATATAGTAATCAATATAGCTAGAATAATAGGCTTACAAATATTGACCTGTCTTAACCTTCGGTTCAATGAATAGGTAGACTAGCAGGTGACCTAGGATTACACATAACGTTCTGGTTCCTTGGGTGAAGATTTGGACAGTGGACTAGTAGTATATAGGGAACCGTTAAGCAACAAGTTAGTAAAGTCTCGTTTAGCTAGGATTAAAAAATTTTGGACATATGTGGTACAATCGTTTGAGTGATTATTTTGATTAGCAAAGGCTATATAACTAATCTTATTTGTCCATGCGTCTTTATCAAAAAGACAATGTCAGGTATTGTACTCATAGCTGTATACGTTGATAATTTAAACATAATTAGGATAAATAAGGAAATCCAAGAAGTTGTTGTTCTATTAAAGAAGGAATTTGAAATGAAAGATCTTGGAAAGACCAAACATTGCCTTGTATTACAGATTGAGCATATGCATAATGGAATAATTATACATCAATCAAATTACACAAAAAAGCACCTAAAATGATTCAATATGGACAAGGCAAAGCCTTTAAGCACTCCAATGGTTGGAAGATCACTTAATATTGACAATGATCTATTTCGCCCTTGCTAAGACGATGAAGAAGTTCTTAGTCCAGAGGTTCCATACCTAAGTGCAATTTTAGCCCTTATGTAATTAAAAACTGTACTAGGCCTGACATCTCTTTTGTAGTTAATTTACTAGCAAGGTTTAGTTCATCCCCCCAAAAAGGCACTGTAACGAAATCAAACACATTATTCGATATCTTCGAGGAATCGTTGAATTAGGCTTATTTTATCCTAACGATTCAAAATAAGGATTGTTTGGTTATGCAGATGCAAGTTATTTGTCAGATCCGTATAAGGCTAAATCCCAAACTGGATACGTGTTTTTGAATAGAGATACTACAATCACATGGCGTTCTCAGAAACAAACACTTGTTGCAACATCATCAAATCATGCCGAAGTCATTGCACTACATGAAGCTTCTAGAGAATGTGTATGGTTGAGGTCTATGACACAACTCATATTGACTTCTTGCGAATTAGAGAAAGATAAAAATCCAACTTTAATATACGAAGATAATTCGGCTTGTGTCTCACAAATGAAAAAGGTTATATCAAAAGTGATAGAACAAAACATATACCGCCAAGGTTTTTCTCATATACACAAGATCTCATAAAAGATAATCAAGTCGAAATGAGATATGTTCAATCTAGCAAAAACTCGGCAGATCTTTTCACCAAGGCACTCCTTACTGCAACTTTCAGAAAACACGTTCACAATATTAGAATGCGACATGTTCGAAAAATGTGATGGTTTACTGCATGAGAGGGAGTCAACTACACGCTGCACTCTTTTTTCCTTTCTTAAAGTTTTGTTCCCACTAGGTTTTCTTTAACAAGGTTTTTAACGAGGCAATGTTCTAAAGCTGAACTATGATCTGAAAATTTGTCATCCAAGGGGGAGTGTTATGAACATATAGATAAAATACATGTGTCTGATGCGGTTGTCATTAGACTTCAACAAGATCATGCTAGGTGTCCCCTAGTTAATGCTAATTGTCACAAAGAAGGCAAGGTGTGGATGATCCATTTTTCTAAATCTTATGTGATACACTATTTATCTAATGACTTGAGTAATGCCATTAATTAAAATGAATAGAGTATTAGGGACTATAATATGATGAGGTTCATTTTTATACACTTTTTTTCGAGGTCATTTTTACCCTTATACATCATTGCCAAAAAATGCCATTATGTGCTTAATCGTTTGTTTTTGTGTTTTTAGCATTTGAATGGCTTTTGGAGGAAAAACACGTGACTTGGGCTCAACTGGAGAAGAAACAAACAAAACTACAACTCTACACCAAAGTCTCTTGAAGAATTCTTTACAGTGCCTGGAGACGGCGTCATGATTCCTAACGACAATGTCATATCTTACAAGCGACGGAGTCAAGATTTCCAAGACGGCTTCAGAACGTAGCCGCCTCAAAAGAAACCCTAGAAGATTCGGCAGAGCGACGGCGTCAGAAACGTTGCGACACCGTCGCGCTCAAAAATCTATATATAAAAACTCATTTTATGGTTTTTTATGTGTAACTTTTAGGATCCGAACCCTAGTTTTAGAAGACGAATTTGGCTGCTACTTAGGCCATTTTTAGGGTGTCAAAACCCTCTTGTATTTGCTATTAATTCATGTTTTAATTAAGTGAGATCCTTTATCTTTTATCATTCAACATGTCTATGTGTTATTTGATTAATTTATGTTCTTCACTTCCTTATAATATGTCCAGCTAGATCCATTAGTATTTACTTATGATTGCATGAAACTTATTATGTATATCCTTATTATTTTGCTTCTTGTGATGGATGTGCGCGTTAGGCTTTAGAAAACTAGCTATAAGATATGCTACCGTGAAAAGGCAATTAATAGTTTCGATGGGGATTGTTGGGAATTATGGACTTCTACAACTTAGTATTGCTGATTCAATTTAATATTGCTAGCTTTGGAAGTTAGTACTGCTGGTTCAACTTGATGCTGTTATTGAAGAACTTAGAAAATAGTCTAAGTCATTAGTGCTGCTAGTTATAATAGTTAGTGCTGCCAGTACAAATCTTAGTACTGCTAGTTCAGTTAGTACTGTTAGTTAATATTTTGTACTGTTAGTATTATATAGTTAGTACTGCTAAAGTTATATGCATGAGTTATATTAGGAATAGATATGCATGATCACTTGACGCGTTTTGTAAGCCCATTAGGGTTTCCTTAGTATATAAAAGGAACCCTACGGCATAGTTAGAGAAATAAATTTACACAGCAAACACATATCAATTTATATTTAGTTATTTTGTAATCTAGGCAGAATATTTGCAATCAATATATTCAAGTTTAGTATTCATTGTTCTTCTTAGTATTGCAAGTTAGATTCCGCATAACTTGTAGTATTCACAATCATAGTTTCTCATATAGTTAGTTTGTATTTATCCAAGTTAACTAAGCTTTAACAGGCTAAAGAAGATCCATTTCATTGGGAGACAATTGATGCTGCTGCGGCTGCAACAAGAGTTTATTACTGTTGTGCACCAGTTAGTACTGCTGGTGTAACTATTAGTACTGCTGAACCAAGGACTCCTCCTACAACAACAATAGTCTTTGATGATGAGGATGTCACTATGGAAATGGCTCAGACATTGATAAAGATGAAGGAACATAAAGCTAAGGAGAAAGGTATTGCTATTACAGATGTAGAAGACTCTTCTAGAATTGTCAGACCTGTCAGATCAATTACTACACTTCAACCTCTTCCAACCATTGATCCTAAAGATAAAGGTAAAGGTGTACTGGTTGAAGAAGAACCTGTGAAAATCAAGATGAGAGATCAAGGTGATTTGCAAGTTTAAACAGATGCAGAGTTAGCTCAAAGACTTCATGAGGAAGAATTAGCAGAGTTGGAAAGAGCACAACAGGAAAGACAAAGGCAAGAAGATGATACTAATGTTGCTTTATCCAAAGTGTTTGATGAAATTTAAGCCAAAATAGATGCTGATTACGAACTGGCTATAAGACTAACACATAAAGAGCAAGAAAAGTACACAATTAAAGAAAGGGCAAGATTGTTAGCAGAATTCTTTGATCAAAGAAAGAAACAATTGGCAGCAGCAAGAGCAGAGGCAATAAGAAACAAACCACCTACAAAAACTCAAGTCAGGAACAGGATGATTACTTACCTAAAGCATATGGGTAAGTACACTCATCAACAACTAAAGAACAAGACTTATGAGGAAATTCAGAGATTATATGAAAAAGAGAAGAGGTGGATTGATGACTTTCAGCCAATGGATACATAAGCTATTAAAGACAGTGAAAAGAAGGTTGATAAACACTTGCCAGAAAAAGAGCAGGTGAAAAGAAAAGTGAAGAAAGTGCTAAAAAGAAAAAGCTAGAGGATGTTGTAGAGGAACAAGAATCAACGAAGAGTGATGAAGAAACAACAGCAGACTATGAGCATGGAAAGGAAGAATTAAGAATGTGGTTAATAGTTGTTTCAGATGAAGAAGAGACTGTGGATCTAAAGATTTTTTCTGCTAAATACCCTATAGTTGATTGGGAATCTCAGAACTTAGGGAATGTTGATATGGAAGATCTACATGTTTATAAGAGAATGAGCAGATGGGAATACTAGTTATCACAAACCATTATCCAGTATGCTCAGGAAATTTGATAGGCAAGATTTGGTAGATTTGCACAGATTAGTAATGAAAAGGTTTAAAGACACTACTCCAGAAGGTTACAATTTGTTGCTTTGGGGAGATCTTAAGGTAATGTTTGAACCAAATGCAGAGGATGAAATTTGGAGTAATCAGCAGGATTATACTCTAATTAGCTAGAAATTGTATAAAAGTTGCGAAGTTCATACATTACTAATGGATGGTACTTTGACTAGCTTCAACATGTTAGTAAAGAAAAGGTATCCTCTTATCAAGGAAATGCTGCAAAAGATGTTGAACTGGAAGCTAGAAGCTGAAGCTGAGAGCACAATGACATTTGAGCTTCTCAAGTTTATCAAGTCACAGCTAGAAGAATGAAGAAGTGTTTGGATACATCCTCCTAGTGATCAAGATGCTTATACTAAAGAAACTTGATAATTAACATAGTGAATATCAAGTTTAGGGGAGGATTGTTGGGAATTATGGACTTCTACAACTTAGTACTGCTGATTCAATTTAATACTGCTAGCTTTGGAAGTTAGTACTGCTGGTTCAACTTGATGCTGTTATTGAAGAACTTAGAAAATAGTCTAAGTCATTAGTGCTGCTAGTTATAATAGTTAGTGCTGCCAGTACAAATGTTAGTACTGCCAGTTTAGTTAGTACTGTTAGTTAATATTTTGTACTGTTAGTATTATATAGTTAGTACTGCTAAAGTGATATGCATGAGTTATATTAGGAATAGATATGCATGATCACTTGACGCGTTTTGTAAGCCCATTAGGGTTTCCTTAGTGTATAAAAGGAACCCTACGGCATAGTTAGAGATATCAATTTTCACAGCAAACACATATCAATTTATAGTTAGTTATTCTGTAACCTAGGCAGAATATTTGCAATCAATATATTCAAGTTTAGTATTCATTGTTCTTCTTAGTATTGCAAGTTAGATTCCGCATAACTTGTAGTATTCACAATCATAGTTTCTCATATAGTTAGTTTGGATTTATCCAAGTTAACTAAGCTTTAACACAAGTTAATTGGCATTCCAATGTATGATCGGGTTTAGAAAATTTGTCACCTACTTTAACCCCTTCTTACCAATAAACATCATCACGCGTAAAGCCTACAACACTATAATGGTAGAAGAATTAGAAAGTACAAGGAAAAACTTAGTAGTCATTGTTAGGGATTGTTAGTCTTATAAAATCCTTTCACAACTAATAAGCAAACTCGAATAAGCCCTCAATAAGCTTTATGTGAGCCGGCTATAAGAAAGAAAAAAAAGAAAGAAAAGAGAACTTGGAAACTTAGATTAGAGAGAGAAAGGTGAGTTACAAATGAGAGCATGTGCAACCAACACCCTCTCCATGTGTGGAGAGGGTTTCTTTTATACCCTTGAGCCATAAGTGGCATGTGGGCTTTTCTACTTGGGTCGGGCTTGGCTAAACTTGGGCTTTGAGCCCAAAACACAGACAATATTAGATTACAATCCAAGCCCGTTAAACCCGACTAGCCTATTACAATACAAGACCTAGTTTGACTTTATAAGACCGATAACATTCTTGTTTGACTTAATATAATTAAGGCTAACAATCTCCCCCAATGTTGAGGTCTCTTTCTTCAAACTCCTCCGTACCATCGATGACATTCTTGTAGGAGTTTGCTTTGTTTTATCATTGTCTCCCCTGACGTTGAAGATATGACTTTTGACGTTTATGCTTTGCCTTGTTTTGGTCTTGTCTTGTTTGTAATGGCTTTGTTCATTCATGCTTTGTGATCTTGATCTTGAGCCTTTATCTTTTGACTTTGAGTTCTTAAGATCGTTATCTTGCATCATCTCCTTGACTTGAATCATCTTGATTTGACTTCCTTGATCAACTTGTGCTCTTGACCAACATGCTCATACTTGTTACATTCTTGTTTGACATATATGATTATAAGTCTAACAATCTCCCCAAATAGACTATTCTTTATTTGACTTTGAGGCTCTTTGATGGTGGGGAAGTTTAGAATCAACGATCTTGATGTTGAACGATTGACTTTGAAAGCATGAGTATGAGCATGTGGTTTATGAATCCGACTTCGCTGGAATGAGGCTGCAACACCGTCGTCTAAACCTGAAATAAGACAGTTAGCAATAAAAGATGAATATGGCTTTGTCATTCATCTTGACTTCGGTTGCATTAACCTCCGGTTTCCCGTTTTATAGTATAAATACTATACCTGTGATCAGGTAGATTCAAAGAATCTCCTTGACAGGGTTTCCAACTCAAAGCGTAGGATCTTCTAACACAGATGTATTAGATTCACCATGCTTGCTAGTTCTCATTACCGGAACGTCTCAAAGCAGACAACACGGTAAGAGTGAATCAGATAGTTACTATCTTTCTGATTAAGTCGTCAATTCATTTACTGGACCAAAATTGATATCCAGTTATCACAAGCTAAGCACGATTCATATAGTAATATGCAAGTCACCTACCAAGAGCATTTATGGATGTTGCTCAACAAGGATTTCCATCTTCACTGTGAATACTTAAGTATCACTCGGATGTTCTGGCAAGATCTCAAGGATAATGCGTAGGACTCTTTGTTACAACTTGTGAACTTTATGGTGTTCAGCAAGAGTATTTTGACATTGTGTCCTAATGAGATTTATAATTTGATCTCTTCTTGGCTCTAGACTCGATTTGTGCACTTTTAGTTTTAGTAATCGGAGGCTGGAGCAGACTGCCACCTATTTAATATTAACAATCTCGGAGTGAGATGTCAATAGATAACGTGTGTATCTCCGTGACAAATGAGACAAGTTTCTTTTGAGAGAAACCCAAATGGCTGGGAAGGGTTGTGCATTGCATCACTGGGTCCATGACGACTTTCTTTAATATCAACAATCATCATTGTGATTTTGATAGATTATGTATTGACCCGGTTTCTGCCTAAGTTGTAAGGAGGGCTTCTTTCTTTTCACCCTTTATCCATACATTTCTTTTTCATTCTTCAACCCCTTCAATGCTTACCAAGATGTCATTACTAACACCTTGTTGTGATTGTTCCAGTGTTAGCTCAATCTTAGTCGGCATTTTTCCCTTATACACATTCTTCTCCATTCATACCTAAGGACTGCTATTTCTAACTATGGAGTGTCCTTGGGTAGATCCCTCTGGTTCTGGTTGGATCGTAGGACTTATACCTAACCTAACCACCTTATGACTTCAGAATCGTCGTGAAATTAATAGGTTGTTGGGTATAAAGATCGAACCATAAAACCATTTTCTGACATTGTTATTTTCAAATACTCCCCCTACACATGTGCTCTGAGATTCGAAATTGTTTAGCACATGAAGGAAAGAGTTGCACTTAGAGTCTTAAAAATCACATTCTTCTATATCACATTTTAATCACATTTTCTCCCCTTATTTTAAATAATAAAACACTTAGTATTTGAAATACCAATTGATTAAAATTTGACATGAAAAATTCCATGGGGAGAAAAATTACACCATGATATTGCATGAATTCATTTTCCTGATAGCTCCCCCTCAACAGTATATATGGGATATCAATATTTATTAAAACCTGACATTTGAATGAAAAATTGATATGACACCACAAAATGTTGAAGACGGAGTGAGATGCCTTAGTGAACAATGTATATTATTAATTGACATTATAGATTTCCATATTTTAATTTCACAAAATGTGTTTGGATACATAAAATTAACATTTATGAGATGTACCCAAAACATTAAAAGGCTTTTGTTTTAAAAAGCTCCCCCTCA
>BQNB010161445.1:0-14681 GCA_026074375.1 Tanacetum coccineum
GTACTTGACGACAAAGATGGTAAGAAAAAATCATCTAAATGGTGTCTAGCGCCACTAACAGTAAAACAGCCTTCCACATCCAAATTCCATTGCCAAAAATCTAGACCAGAGCCAAGCTGAAAACCATGGAGATCATTTAAAAGCAAGGATAAAGAGTTATTGTTGCTACCTCCCAAAGATTGTCTACACCAACTCCATTGCCAGGAATCATAGACAAAGCGATCGCTAATGAGGCAATTTGGATGAGAATCCAAATGGAAGAGTCTATTATAACGAGCTTCTAAATGAACATCTTAAAGCCACGTGTCCTTCAAGAAGCGAACATTAGACCCATCACCTACTTTAAGCTTAAACGAACCATGTGGAATCACTCTAGTTGAGTGGAGATGATTGATGGAATTAACAATTTTATCCCAAATACTTTGAGTTTTGCGACATTTAAAATCGAATCCAGCTTGATCACCATGGATAGCTTTAATCAGTCGAGACCATAGAGCATTTGGATTGTTTACAAATCTCCAACGCCATTTTAGGAGAAGAGCTAGATTGAAAGCTTTCAGGCTCTCCACACCTAAACCACATTTATCAAGAGAAGCCAAAACCGAGTCCCATTTGACCCAGGCCATCTTTTTTCGATCTTCACCGCCTCCCCAAAAGAAAGATGCACGAATACGTTCGAGAGTACGGATTATTGTTTCAGGCAATCTGAAAATAGACATGTGATAAATCCCTACACTACTCAAGACAAATTTAATTAAAGTCAATCTCCCTCCAATGGAAAGAAGGTTAGCTTTCCAATTCGATAGCTTATCATTGAACTTTGAGACCAAATGAGACCAACTGTCAACACGGTTCATGTTAGAACCTATTGGTACACCGAGATATTTAAAAGGAAAAGACCCAGCTTCATAACCTGTTCCACGAGCCATAGCAACGCCATCTTCTGTAAAGACACCAACACTAAAAACATTGTATTTATGCATGTTAATATTTAAACCAGAAGCGAGGTGAAAGACATGAAGAACCCATTTCAGATTATCCATATCGTGATTACTTCATTCCGTGACGATAACAACATCATCCGCAAAAAATAAATGGGAA
The DNA here is from genome assembly GCA_026074375.1 of Tanacetum coccineum. Taxonomy (NCBI): domain Eukaryota; kingdom Viridiplantae; phylum Streptophyta; class Magnoliopsida; order Asterales; family Asteraceae; genus Tanacetum; species Tanacetum coccineum. Next base: position 1,102 of record BQNB010161445.1, read on the forward strand.
ACATTAAACTCAGCAGCACCAACAAAAGCTCCACGAATAAGATTTGTTTGGACAGCCTCATTAATGGCAATGTGAAGGCCTTCCATGACTATAATGAACAAGAAAGGAGACAACGGTTCTCCTTGACGTAGACCACATTTAATAGAAAACTCCAAAGATGGGATTTCGTTAACTAGAATTGAGGTTCTAGCTTATTGGAGACAAGCTCGGATCCATTTCCTCCATTGCAAACCAAAACCAAGTTGAGATTGAACGAAATCAAGATACCTTTAGTTAACTGAATCAAAAGCTTTTTCAAAGTCGACTTTGAATATAAAGAGCTTTTTATTTTTCTTCTTATACCAGTCGATGACCTCACTCATCATGAGAGGACCGTCGAGGGTTTGGTAATCCCGAATGAATGAAAATTATTCATGACTGATAATTTTGTCGACTACTTTTGACAACCGGGTTGCGAGAACTTTTACAATAATTTTGTACTGAACTCCTATTAAAGAGATAGGCCAAAAATCTTTAATATTAATCGGGTTGGAAATCTTGGGAACAAGCGTGATGAATGGTGAATTTAAACCAGGTGGCATAATACCAGAAGTCAAGAAATTATCCACGAAGCTATAACTGTCGTCTTTAAGTAAATCCCAATAATTCTTGATAAAAAAGAACAGAAAACCGTCCGGCCCTAGAGCTTTATTACTACCACAATCCCAAACCACAGTTTTAATTTCATCCATCAAGACATGGAATTCTAAAATGGCTCTATCTGAGTCATTTAGAATCGATGCCCCAACCAACCTATTAAAGTATATAGGAGCTTCCGTTTCTTGAAATTTTACTTTGAAGAAATTTAGGAAAGCAGATTTAACCTGATGAGGGTCCGTAATCCAAGTGCCATCTATGGTGATACCTTGTATTGACTGATGACGTCTCTTTTGTTTGAGGAGACCATGAAAGAACTTTGTGTTTACGTCACCCTTGGCGTCCCACTTAACATGAGATTTTTGAAGAACATCCATCTCTGAAAACTTTTCAAGCTCATTATACTCATGTAACAAATTGACTCGAGTGACTTTATTTTCCTCTGAAGCCCTGCCTGCGTCTAATTTAATTTCAATCTCTTTTAACAAAGTAGAAATTTCTTGTTTCCTGGAACGTTCATTGTGTTTTATGTTAAGGTGCCATTCTTTAACACATTACTTCAAAGATTTGAGCTTAGAATGAAATGAAGAATCTAGAGCATTAGAGTAACCAGATTTGATTACCTCATCCAAATCGTTTCGATGTAACCAAGAGTGAAAATTTTTAAAAGGGATTGGCCCATAATCCACTTTACTAACATGGAAGATAACCGGGTTGTGGTCTGACCACAACCGGTCCAAAACAGTAACATGGGCATATGGAATGGAATCCGAGACAGACTCTGAAATTAAGAAACGATCGAGCTTGGTCATTTTTGATCAGGCCTTGTTCATCCATGTAAAAAGCCTCCCACCCAAAGGAAGGTCAACCAAGTTACAATTATTAATAAATGTGTTAAATGAGTCAGCTTCGTCCCTAGAAAAAACTAAGCCATACCTCTCTGATTCGTCACAAACAACATTTAAATCCCCAAACAAAATAAATTTACCATTGTGGTCATGCATGAAGATATGTAACGAATACTATAGTTGCGCTTTAGCTTTAGAATTTTTAGGCCCATACACTTTAATCATGTAATATGTATTGTCGGAATGTGTCCATTTACCTTCAACAATGATGTATGAATCGTGACACCATATATTATGTTTAGAGAAAAAATTAGGATCCCATATAGAGACAATGATGTATGAATCGTGACACCATATATTATGTTTAGAGAAAAAATTAGGATCCCATATAGAGATAAGACCTCCTGACCTTCCTCTAGATAAACTACATGCGTAATCAAAGTTATAATTGCCCCACATGGATTTGATACGGAATAATTCTAGACGTGTCATCTTGGACTCTTGAATGCCAATAAAGTGAATGTTATTCTTAAAACAAAGCTCCTTAACCCATGCATGTTTCCTTCGTTTCTTAGTGCCTTGGATCTTCAAAGATAGCACATTCATTTATCCATAATAGAAACTCCAATTCTGTTGATCAAACAAGAAATACGTTTATTGCACCCTTTGACATCATACCCCAAAGATCCGCCAACCTCTACTAACCTAGACATCTCGTGAATGAGTGAAATGCCTCGTATATCCTTTTTTCTGTATTTACTAAATGACGTGGAACACTTACTAGTCTTTATAGTGGACGATGACTGAGATTGACACGGGATTGATTATTTCATGTGTTCAAAGCCCGGAGGGCAGCTTGTGTCCGATTCATATTGAATAGATCTTCCCTCTTACAAGACAGAACAACGAGCTCGTATTCAATCATATAAAGTGTCTTTTTTTCATTTGGATAACCACTAGAGGTAGAAAAGTTTTAGTGAATTGGAAAGATTGGTTTAATAATCCTAGTAATAGTCTCTCCAACGTTATTTACCTCTTTTATGTTTTGTTTCCTAATCTTTCAGGCTAGGTAGTTCTAATTATACAAATGGTGCTCGGAAAACAAAAGCACAAAGTTGTCACTATGGTTGTAAACGAACGGCGAAACATTCAGTGAACATTTCATGAACCGTTCGGTTAAAACTTTGTTTATGCTTGTTTATTTATTAATTAGGGAAACATGGACAAAATTTTGTGTTCGTTTAATTAAATAAATGAACATGATTACAAGCCTTATTCGTTCTCCAGTTATATGTTCGTTTATGTATGTTTATTTGTTTATGTCCAAATATCGTATATTTTGGGCCACCAAACCCTGCAACTAATGAAAAGGCCCTATGGTATGGAGTAAAGGGAAGCGTGTACGTTGTTACACTCCCTGCCTTCCAAAGGTGCCTAGAGGACGGGCCAGACGCAGCAAAGTGACGACCCGGGAGCTCTAGTCTCAGCCATCATGTTAGTACCATTGTGATAGAATGAAGAGAAAGAAAAATAAATTTATATAAGATACTCCTCAAAAATACGCAAACTTGGACAAACATGTTAGATTGATTGATTGATTGCTTGATTATTATTGATAACAGCCAACCTATATATATGGTACAACAAAATATTCTAGACTATGGGCTTGGGTCAATGGGCCGATTACATTAAATATAATATGTACTCTAATACGCCCCCGAAGTTGGAGCGAGAGTTTTGCGAACGCTCAAACTGGATCTGAAATCAGCAAACAACGGGTATGGAAGACCTTTTGTGAAGATATATGCGTACTAAAATAGAGAAGGGACATGAAGAACTCGAACATGACCTGCTGCTACTTTGTCATGAACAAAATGAATGTCAATCTCTATATGTTTGGTGCGCTGATGTTGTACTGGGTTTGCAGACATGTATACAGCACTGACATTATCATAGTAGACCAAGGTCGCTGTGAAATGTAGGGTATGAAGTTCACGAAGGAGGTTGCGAATCCAAGATGTCTCAGCTACAGCATTCGCAACCCCTCGATATTCAGCCTCAACACTAGAACGAGACAACGTGTCCTGACGTTTGGAGGACCACGTCAGGAGGTTGTCACCAAGAAAAACATAGTATCCAGAAGTAGATCGGCGCGTAGCCGGATAACCTGCCCAGTCAGCATCAAAGTATTAAATAAGCTATGATGTAGTAGACTAAAATAGCTATAATCCAATATCAGTGGTTCCTCAAAGATAACGAAGAACACGTTTCATAGCATTAAGGTGTGGCTCTCGAGGATCATGCATGTAAAGACATAATTGTTGAACTGCATATGACAAATCAGGTCAGGTAAAGGTGAGGTACTGAAGTGATCTGGCAAGGCTGCGATATAAAGTTGGATCAATGATCGATGATCCTTCAGGTCCAAGCTTCTTCTCGGTATCAATTAGAGTCCTGCAAGGATTACAATTAAGCATCTGTGCTTGCTCAAGAATCTCGGTAGCATATTTTGTATGAGACAAGAATATGCCAGAGGTAGTACGTGTGGCAGATATACCAAAAAAATAGTTGAGTGGGCCAAGGTCTGTCATAGCAAACTCCGCATGTAGTAAAGAGATGATACGTTGCAGGAGTGAAGTAGAAGAAGTTGTAAAAATGATATCATCCACATATAGTAGTAAGTAAGTTGTGTCTGGCCCCTTGTGAAAGATGAAAAGAGACGAGTCAGTTTTGTTGTGATAGAAACCGGCTTGAATAACATAGCTAGAAAATTGTTGAAACCAAGCTCGGGGGCCTGCTTAAGGCCATAAAGCGAGTTTTGTAGAAGGCAAACATAATCAGAATGAGCTGAATCAGTAAATCCTGGTGGCTGGTGCATGTAAACTGTCTCTGTAAGATTGCCATGAAGAAATGCATTCTTTACGTCTAACTGATGACTAGGTCATTGTCGAGAAATCGCAAGGCTAAGAACAGTCTGTATGGTAGCAGGTTTGACAACAGGGCTAAATGTCTTATCGCAATCGATGCCTTATTGTTAACTACGACCATTTGCAACTAGTCGAGCTTTGTACCAATTTAAGGACCCGTGCGCATTATATTTGTGTTTGTACAACCACATAGAGCGGACAATGTTAACATTTGGTGGGCGAGGAACAAGTACCCATGTGTTATTGTCAATGAGAGCTTTATATTCGTCACACATAGCTTGTTTTCAGTTGGGATCTCGAAGGGCATGGAAACGAGACTTGGGGATAGGGGATGAGGTGGTAACCAGGGACGGGTCTATTGTTTAAATATGGGGGCAAGTGCCCCCCATGGCTCGTCGAAAAAGTTGAAAATTTAGTGTAATTTTGACCTTTTTTCGAAAGTGCCCCCCACTCGAGATTCAAATTGCCCCTCACTCACGTGCTAAAACCCAAATTCAACACTTTAAAATCTTATAAATCCTTATCTCTAACTAAAAATACTCGATTTATCATTTCGATCTTAGTTTTTTCTTCCATATTTTGTTGCCATTGCCAAAAAAAAAAATTGCCCCCCCAAGCCATATTCCTGGGTCTGTCACTGGTGGTAACATGTAAGTTATATTTGGGGTTAGCTTTTACAATCCTGACTTTAGAGCGTGTGACCATAGGGGGTTGCGAGGTGGGTGGTGGTGGTGGTGGTTGGGTGGTTGGTGGTGTCGGTGTTGTTTGTGGTGATGGTGTTGATAGAGGAGTTGGAGGTGTTGATTGTGGAGTTGTTTGTGGATTTGTTTGTGGGGTTGTTTGTGGTGGTGTTTGTTGAGGAGAAGTAGGTGTGGTAAGTAGGCGAAGTGCAATGGGGGAGGTGTCTAGATTATCATCTAAAAATTTGTATGAGGGGGGTTTAGTTGGAGTCATGGAGCCGAAAGGAAAGACAGTTTCGTCAAATGTGACATGTCGAGAAATGATAATTTTGTTGGTGTTCAGGTCAAGGCACTGATATCCGCGATGATTGTAAGGGTACTCGAGAAAGATATATGGTGTGGTACAAGGGGCAAGTTTGTGCGGTGGAAAGGTGTAAGGGTAACAAAGGCATCCAAACGTGCATAGGTAGGTGTAAAAGGGTGGTTTGTTAAATAATTTTGTGTAAGGGATGTCATTGTTGATAGAGGTAGATGGGAGAATATTAAGTAAGTAAGTAAGCAGCAGTGAGTAGTGCTTCGACCGAATACTCAGGAGGAAGACGGGCTTGAAAGAGGAGAGAACGTACTACGTTATTGATAGTACGAATCATGCGTTCAGATTTGCCATTTTGTTGAGATGTGTGTGGGCATGAGAAACGAAATTAAATTCCATTAGTGGCAAATAATCCATGGAGGTAGTTGTTGTCAAATTCTCCACCATGATCACATTGAAAGGCTTTGATTTCACGGTTGAATTGGGTTTTTACAAAGGCACGAAAGTGTAGGAGTTTTGACTACGCATCAGATTTTTTGTAAAGTGGGTAGACCCATAAAAAATATGAATAGTGATCTAAGAAAAGGACATAATATTTATATCCACTCATGCTAGAGACAGGAGATGTCTTAAGGTCTGAGTAAATAATCTCAAAGGGAGAAGTGACAATAATGGTAGATCATTAGAAAGGAAGTTTTGTTTGTTTGCCGAACTGGCAGGCACGACACAAGTGTTGAGTGTTTTGTTTACTATAAGACACAAGGTCACGTGACGACAGTGTGTGAATTACAGCGTCACCAAGGTGGCCAAGACGTTGATGCCAAATGGAATGGTTATTAGTAGGTAGGGCGAAGGCTGAGGCGACAACGTGTAAAGGGTATAGATCACCCGTGTTGTCACAACGAAGAAGGGTTTGACGGGTATGATAATCTCGTACAGTGAAATCATATGGATCAAAATCAATGGAGCATTTATTATCGGTGGTGAATTTACGTACTGAAACAAGGTTTTTAATGATATTGGATGTGACAAGAACATTTCTAAGGTGGAGGGGGCGAAATGGATTAGGTATTTGTACATGGCCAGAGTGGGTGACAGGTATAGATGATCCATTTCCGACAATAATTAAATGAAAATTATGATTAAGAGAAGAGGTATGAAGGTTACCGATGTGAGATGAAAGGTGAGAAGTTGCTCCAGTATCCATATACCATTGCAGATCATGAAAAGCCATAGGAATAACTTTTTTTTTGATGAACAGTAATGCCGATGAACAGTAACCGGTGAATAGTACGCTGATGAATAGTAACGCGATGACCAGTATATTTTTTTTGAATGATTAATGATGTGAGGTAGAGAAGAATAGGGGAAGGGACGACTGAGATGGGATATTTTAGGAGTGGATCAATATAGGCTGTGATACCATATTAGATTGATTGATTGCTTGATTGCTTGAATGATTGCTTGATTATTATTGATAACAACCAACCTATATATATGGTACAAAAGAATATTCTAGACTATGAGCTTGGGCTAATGGGCCGATTACATTAAATATAATATGTACTCTAATAAAACGAACACACAAAAAAGAAACGTTCTGATATTCTAGATAGTTTGTACTTGTTTTTATACGTTCACTTATTTTATTTTGTTTATGTTCGTTTAACATCTTAATGAATGAATATGACCATTGACCAATATTAGTTTCTTAACGAACAAACATGAACAGGAAATTCCGTCCGTTTAAGCATTCGTGTATGTTTATTTGTCCGGCTAAACTTAAAAGAACGAACATGAGCAAGTGTTCATTCATGTTCGTCCTATTCATTTACAGCCCTAGTTGTCACGTTTTACTATAATACTCCCTCCGTCCCAATATACGAATATCAAAAGCTTATTACACGGAATCCCATTTTTTTAGAACGAGTTGAAGGAGTAGGCATTATTGGTGGAGAGGAAGCAATAAATTGGGGTTTGTCGGGACCTATGCTACGAGCTTCCGGAATACAATGGGATCTTCGTAAAGTTGATCATTATGAGTGTTACGACGAATTTGATTGGGAAGTCCAATGGCAAAAAGAGGGGGATTCATTAGCTCGTTATTTAGTACGAATCAGTGAAATGACGGAATCCATAAAAATTATTCAACAGGCGCTAGAAGGAATTCCGGGAGGGCCCTATGAAAATTTAGAAATACGCCGCTTTGATAGAGCAAAAGATACTGTATGGAATGAGTTTGATTATCGATTCATTAGTAAAAAACCTTCTCCGACTTTTGAATTGTCGAAGCAAGAACTTTATGTGAGAGTTGAAGCACCAAAGGGAGAATTGGGAATTTTTCTGATAGGAGATAAGGGTGTTTTTCCTTGGCGATATAAAATTAGACCGCCAGGATTTATTAATTTGCAAATTCTTCCTCAGTTAGTTAAAAGGATGAAATTGGCTGATATTATGACGATACTAGGTAGTATAGATATCATTATGGGAGAAGTTGATCGTTAAAATGATAATAGATACAACAGAAGTACAAGCTATCAATTCTTTTTCTAGATTGGAATCCTTAAAAGAGGTCTATGGGATCATATGGATGCTTATCCCTATTTTGACTCTTGTATTAGGAATCACAATAGGTGTACTAGTAATTGTTTGGTTAGAAAGAGAAATATCTGCAGGTATACAACAACGTATTGGTCCTGAATACGCAGGACCTTTGGGAATTCTTCAAGCTCTAGCAGATGGTACCAAATTACTTTTCAAAGAGAATCTTCTTCCATCTAGAGGAGATACTCGTTTATTCAGTATTGGACCATCTATAGCAGTAATATCCGTTTTATTAAGTTATTTAGTAATTCCTTTTGGGGATCATCTTGTTTTAGCCGATCTCAGTATCGGTGTTTTTTTATGGATTGCTATTTCAAGTATAGCTCCTGTCGGCCTTCTTATGTCAGGATATGGCTCCAATAATAAATATTCTTTTTTAGGTGGTCTACGAGCTGCTGCTCAATCAATTAGTTATGAAATACCATTAACTCTATGTGTGTTATCAATATCTCTACGTGTGATTCGTTAAGACATAAATTTCACCCTACTTTTTCTTTCTAGGAAGGAAATGTAATGAGTTGAATATATATATTTGCGTTTTTTATTCATTATTCGGGGGTTGATGAAGGAAACCAGATAGTTATATGAGTGAAAGAAACGGCTTAGAAATTTGCAGTAAAAGATTGAATCTCATTTCCTATGTACAAGAGTTAATAAAAGTAAACATTAAGTATTAGAGACTGTTTACCCCAAGATTGATTGATTAATCATGATGACTTGAAGCGGGTTCAAAAGATCTACTTTATGAGGTTTTTACTATCTATTAGCATATGTATTACCCAAAAGTGGATTGATAAAAATAAGTGGATAGCTAGGAACACTAAGGTACACAAAGGATTCGTAATAGATATTATGTAAGTGTATTTTTCTGTGTATAAAAAGAATTATAATTGGGGCTTTAAATTGGTAGAAATGATCAAGGAGTACTTCCCACGATTCCGATCCAGAGTATACTTCTATTCACCGATTAAGTAAATAACTATCAAGAACGAAGTAATCCTTTAACTTTGTTTAAGGTCCCCTTTTTTGAGAAAGGAGAATAGGAACGAAAAAAATCGAAAGACTTAATGCGCTAGAAAAAAATCTCGTTTTTTCTTTCTCTATATAGAGATAGAATTCTTGTCATGATTCATGAACTAATGCAACGTCTAATTGGATTTCGTAATTGAAAACGTTAGGTTGAAATGTCTATAGATATTGTTACAAGAAAGATTTTATTCAAGGATTAAGTTATTACTCAACAAAGAAGAATTTAAATTATTAAAAGATAAGATGAATTCAGAAGCACTTTATTTTATTATAGTATAAAAATAAATAAATATAGCAGACAGAATTCCAGTGTCTAATGGGGACCTTACAATAGATTTCATTTTATCTCTATCTATCCTACAAACATATCAAGAAAAATAATAAAGGACGGGTCCTTAGATTTATTTGTGACCTTTGAGGAGCCGTATGAGGTGAAAATCTCATGTACGGTTCTGCAATAGGGGTGGGAACAGTGATGTTATCATCCACTATGATTATCTAACAGTTCAAGTACCGTTGATATAGTTGAAGCGCAGTCAAAATATGGTTTTTGGGGATGGAATTTGTGGCGTCAACCTATAGGATTTCTAGTTTTTCTAATTTCTTCCCTAGCAGAGTGTGAACGATTACCTTTTGATTTACCAGAAGCAGAAGAAGAATTAGTAGCAGGTTATCAAACCGAATATTCCGGTATCAAATTTGGTTTATTTTACGTTGCTTCATATTTAAATCTACTAGTTTCTTCATTATTCGTAACAGTTCTTTACTTGGGGGGTTGGAATCTTTCTATTCCATACATATTTGTTCCCGAGCTTTTTGAAATTACTAAAAGGGGTAGAGTCTTTGGAACAATAATTGGTATCTTTATTACATTAGCTAAAACTTATTTGTTCTTGTTCATTCCTATCGCAACAAGATGGACTTTACCGAGACTGAGAATGGACCAATTATTAAATCTTGGATGGAAATTTCTTTTACCTATTTCTCTAGGTAATCTATTATTAACAACTTCTTCCCAACTTCTTTCACTGTAAAAATACTTCTATATTCATGACTTGTCCCAAACAAGAGAAAGAAACAAGTATCCTATTTTTTATAGATATTCACGATATGTTCCCTATGGTAACTGAGTTCATGAATTATGGCCAACAAACAGTACGAGCCGCAAGGTATATTGGTCAAGGTTTTATGATTACCTTATCACACGCGAATCGTTTACCTGTAACTATTCAATACCCCTATGAAAAATTGATTACATCCGAGCGTTTCCGCGGCCGAATCCACTTTGAATTTGATAAATGCATTGCTTGTGAAGTATGTGTTCGCGTATGTCCTATAGATCTGCCCGTTGTTGATTGGAAATTGGAAACTGATATTAGAAAGAAACGATTGCTTAATTACAGTATTGATTTTGGAGTATGTATATTTTGTGGTAATTGCGTTGAATATTGTCCAACAAATTGTTTATCAATGACTGAAGAATATGAACTTTCTACTTATGATCGTCACGAATTGAATTATAATCAAATTGCTTTGGGTCGGTTACCAATGTCAGTAATTGACGATTACACAATTCGAACAATTTTAAATTTGCCTGAAATAAAAACTTAATAACTCATTTTGATCTAAAAGAATGAGGCTTTTTATTTGGTGAATAATTTTTATTTGGTGAATAACTAGAATTTTATTAATATATTCATAATTATATTGATTATATTGATTAGGAGACGAGAATCATGTTTTAATTTATATTAAATTAAATAGATTTCTATGACTATATTGAGGATTTGCAAATATATAGATTTAAATTACTCTTTCGAGAGATTAGGCCAATAACTATATCTACATCAATCCATATCCATGAATTTTTAATTTAATAATAATTAAGAACTATTATAAAAAAGCGGATTTCCCTCTTTTTTCCTGACCGGGTGTCAATAAAGTTATGAAAGATTTTGATTTATTTATCTCTTATTTTATATATAATGGATTTACCTGGACTAATACATGATTTTCTTTTAGTCTTTCTGGGATTGGGTCTTATATTAGGGGGTCTGGGAGTAGTATTACTTCCCAATCCCATTTATTCTGCCTTTTCGTTGGGATTTGTTTTTGTTTGTATATCTTTATTCTATATTCTATCAAACTCGCATTTTGTAGCTGCCGCGCAGCTCCTTATTTACGTAGGAGCCATAAATGTTTTAATCATTTTTGCTGTGATGTTCATAAATGGTTCAGAATATTCCAAAGATTTCCACCTTTGGACCGTGGGAGATGGAGTAACTTCCGTGGTCTGCACAAGTATTTTTTTTTCACTAATTACTACTATTCCAGATACGTCATGGTACGGGATTATTTGGACTACAAAAGCAAGCCAGATTATAGAGCAAGATCTGATAAGTAATAGTCAACAAATTGGGATTCATTTATCAACAGATTTTTTTATTCCGTTTGAGTTTATTTCACTAATTCTTTTAGTTGCGTTAATCGGCGCAATTGCTGTAGCTCGTCAATAATAACTCTTTAGAACCGGAAAAACCTTGTTATGAGCTATCCCATGCATTTCCTTTTTCTATTTGACTTTGGATATAAAATAGAAAGTCTTTATTAGTTTGATCTATTCCCAATATATTCCTTTATTTCATTATTCTAGTCAATCCAATTGGTTAAATTGTTGTTCATATTGAAATGAATCGAGATTGATAAGGAGTTGGTTAATGATGCTCGAACATGTACTTGTTTTGAGTGCCTATTTATTTTCTGTCGGTCTATATGGATTGATTACAAGTAGAAATATGGTTAGGGCTCTTATGTGTCTTGAACTTATATTAAATGCGGTTAATCTCAATTTTGTAACATTTTCTGATTTTTTTGATAGTCGTCAATTAAAAGGAGCAATTTTTTCCATTTTTGTTATAGCTATTGCAGCTGCTGAAGCCGCTATTGGACTCGCTATTGTTTCATCAATTTATCGTAACAGAAAATCAACTCGTATAAATCAAGCTAATTTGTTGAATAAGTAATATTATCCTATTAAAATAAAATTAGAATTTTCATAAATCAATTCAAATTAGCATGTGTGCCACGTAAGGTATGATCATGTTATCACAAAGATAAGAAATCAAAGTAGTTTGGCACTGTCAATCCAGAAAAAACCGGGTAACTCATCGATTCATCTAGTATTAGTATTTAAATATATAATTCATTTATCAATTTACTAGATTGAAACTTTATTACGTTCAAAAATATCGATCCAATGTCGCATTCAGTAAAGATTTATGATACATGTATCGGGTGTACTCAATGTGTCCGAGCCTGTCCTACGGATGTATTAGAAATGATACCTTGGGACGGATGTAAAGCCAAACAAATAGCTTCCGCTCCAAGAACAGAGGATTGTGTCGGCTGTAAGAGATGCGAATCCGCCTGCCCAACGGATTTCTTGAGTGTTCGAGTTTATTTATGGCATGAAACAACCCGCAGTATGGGTATAGCTTATTAATACGTTACAGAAACCTCTCCTTGAGTCCATTTTTTTTTACCGCCAAAACATGTGCCCAAAAATATCTTATTTTTGGGCACATGTTTTTATGGTCCAAGCGTATCTTGTCTTTACCACGAACAAATTTCCTTGGTTAACAATAATTGTAGTTTTACCAATATTTGCGGGTTCCTTCATTTTCTTTCTTCCCCATAAAGGAAATAGGGTAATTAGGTGGTATACTATATGTATATGCATGTTAGAACTTCTTCTAACAACCTATGCATTCTGTTATCATTTCCAATTGGACGATCCATTAATCCAACTAGTAGACGACTATAAATGGATCGATTTTTTTGATTTCCGTTGGAAATTAGGAATAGATGGACTGTCTATAGGACCCGTTTTATTAACAGGATTTATCACAACTTTAGCTACCTTAGCGGCCTGGCCTGTTACTCGGGATTCTCGATTATTCCATTTCTTGATGTTAGCAATGTACAGTGGTCAAATAGGATCATTTTCTTCTCGGGACCTTTTACTTTTTTTTATCATGTGGGAATTAGAATTAATTCCGGTTTATCTACTTCTATCCATGTGGGGAGGAAAGAAACGTCTCTATTCAGCCACAAAATTTATTTTGTACACGGCGGGGGGTTCCATTTTTCTCTTAATGGGAGTTCTGGGTATCGGTTTATATGGTTCTAATGAACCAACATTAAATTTTGAAACATCAGTTAATCAGTCGTATCCTGTGGCTTTGGAAATAATATTCTATATTGGATTTTTTATCGCTTTTGCTGTCAAATTACCGATTCTACCCCTACATACATGGTTACCGGATACCCACGGAGAGGCACATTACAGTACTTGTATGCTTCTAGCCGGAATTTTATTAAAAATGGGAGCGTATGGATTGATTCGGATTAATATGGAATTATTACCACACGCTCATTCTATATTTTCTCCTTGGTTGATGATAGTAGGTACAATACAAATAATTTATGCAGCTTCAACATCTCCCGGCCAACGTAATTTAAAAAAAAGAATAGCCTATTCCTC